>CATIWQ010551282.1:0-13511 GCA_949673415.1 Euphorbia schlechtendalii | reverse complement strand
TTTCAGGAAATCAACCGAACTCCACCGCCCCTCGGTTCCGCCACTAAAATTAACGTACAAATACAATTAATTGATATACTTTTTCTGTTTTCTTATTAGGTGTGTGATAACATAGTCTATTGCTAAGTATGTACTTGTTACACGGAAGATATCCAGGCAGGATAAAGCTGTCTCAACGAAACCCGAGAAGACCAAGTCCTGTCATAAGGGGATAGGTCCAGGCGGCTATCAAGCTAAGTCGGTTTACCCGCCTGGAAAGATCCTGCTAGCTTGGGAGTAGAATCCGATTGATATTTTATTTCCTAAGATTTATCTGTAATAAAAGCAGTCCTCACTAATTAGGACTCTCCTTGTACAGGAAGAAAACTCTATACTATTGAGGAGATAAAAATCTATTTATGCAAGAGTTTTATTTGAGATGTAACTCCCTCTCTTGACCTAATCAGGAATCATCCAAAGCCTATAAAAAATCTCTTGGGTCACCATTCAAAGGTATGTATTCTAAACACTCATAACCCCTTGCCTCCTCTCTTAATTCCGATCTATCTTAAGCATCGGAGAGGCTACGCCGGTCACATGGCTAGTCCCCCATAGTAACCATTTTTGTTTTGTAGGAACCATCAACACTCGATAAAAGGATCTTAAAGGAGACAATTTCAATTAGAGAGTTAGCGCGTGGAACCACGTTCTAGGACTAATTCTTCATTGATGCGGTGAACTTGGATTGATTTTTCTAGCTCAGGTAAGAACTTCAGTTAATACAAGAACTTTCCGATGACCAAAAAAAACTCCAAGATCATTAAAACACCATGACCCACGACGGGACAAGCGATGGCCCTAACACTTCGCAAGGGGAAAACAACCAAACGAGGACTATTGCTCCTCCCACAATTGTTGTCACATCCACTATAATACCACCATCCACAATGGCAAAGGACCCAGAGAGGATGGTAATCCTCTCCTACACTTGCAATAAAAATATAAAATCACCCCTGTGGAGATGAAAGCTTATAGAAGATCCATGCTCGATACCTACTACTCAAGCGTCATCTACGAAGAACTGAGGAAGGTTGGGTTGACCATATCTAGGAACAAAACGTCGCCAGCCTGATATTTGATGGAGGATTTTGAAAGAGCAGCTAGGGGACACATGTCACCCTAATTCTATAATAGCCATTACACCATCCATCCCTTATACAAGTCCAATGGTCTCTTCCACACCCATTCCAACGGTTCAAGTCGAAGACACCACCCGGCCAAATTTGGGTCAAAATTCAATCGACCAGTCCACACAACTCTTCCTACTTCAAGGGTTAGTGGTGGCCATAAAAGATGAGCACATACCACCTAGAGATATTAGGCCAACATTGGGTGCTATTCGAGGGTTGGGAACAGGCACGCCGCCTCAACTAGTCTTAAAAACAAGAAGGGCTAAAAGACCTGTTGAAGTGGAAAGCAAAGAAGAAGATGATGACCCAAAATTTAAGATGAAAGCCAAGAAGAATTTCACAAAAATGACGGTTCTATACCAAGAGGCGACATCGAAAAATAATTTTTCACCTTTTAAAAAGAACATCCTAGAGAAAATTCTACCTCAACTCATTTACATACCCTCTTATGAGAGATACAAGGGAAAAGACAACCTGAATTATCACACGGACAATTATAAAAACCAGATGGAAATGGCAAGCACGATAGAAGCCTATATATGCAAATAATTTTCATCCACTCTAGGCTGGCCCCTTGATGGTTTATGTCACTTCCTCCCATCTCCTTAGGTAGTTGAGATAAGCTTAGCGACATTTTTTTCAAACATTTTCTAGGCTCCGCTCCTGCCAGACTCATAATGAGAAGCTTGCATGATATCATGCAGGGCCCAAAAGAAATTCTTCATGAATACTATAATCACTTCAATAAAGCATCCTTAAAAGTGAGAGAGCTAGATTTCAACATGGTTAAAGGAGGCAATGCTAAAAGGAATGAGAGATAGGGACCTGAGGAACGCCATCCTAACCAAGCATCCAAAAAGCTTATAGCAAATGTTAGGCACGACAAAGGACCTAATCCTAACGGATGAGATAAATTTCAACCGGAGTAGAGAAAGGTAAGGGAGAGACATAAAGAAAGATGATAGGCCCCGATATAATGAAAGAAGGAGGAAGAGCCAAGGCAGTTCAAGCAAGGGTAGATACTATGACAGAGAGGAAGACCGAACTAAAATCAACACATCTCTCAATCAAATCTATAAAAGGATCAAGAAAACTCCAAAAAAGAAGAATATTCGCTTTCCTAAAATACCAGAGGAGTTGCGTTAGGAAGAGATTTCAACAAGTAGTGTGAGTACCATCGGGCTAAGGACCACCACATGGATGATTGAAGAATGCTAGCAGACATCATACATGAATTGATTAAATCTAGCAAATTCAGCCAATTTGTGAAAGGAATCTCCAACACATAAGATAGGAAGAACAACAATGATGAAGAGAAGGAATTGAGGTAGATAAAAAGGCAAATAAAATGAAGGGAGTTATAATGGTAATTGCAGGAGTACCTGAGTTTGAGTCGCCAAAGAAAAGAACCAATAGCTCACCTTCAAAGAAATCAAATGTGGACAACTAAGCAAAAGTCTAAAACCATATCAAAAGAACTCCCTGGTAGAAAAGTCACATGCAGATCCCATCATGGTGGAAGCGACAGTGGAAAACTTCATAGTAAGGAGAATCTTGCTAGAAACAGGTAACTTGCTGAATATTATCACCAAAAGTGTTAGTGAAAAGTTTAGAGTACATCACTCTAGAATCTAGGCAAGTTTTTTTTCCACTTATCATATTAAATGGACATCCTATTTAGTCATTGGGAGAGCTCATACTAGAGATGGAAATAGGAAACCTCAAACACATGTACTGAGGCAAAGTAGAATTCAAAATTGCCGACATATCAATCAGATTCAAAATTATCTTGGACGGACCCTTTCAAACGGAAACAAGGATGCTCATTTCACCCATGGATTTGGTATTTTTATACCGATAATGAAAGGAATGGTGGTGGTAGTAGGAAACCCACAAGTAGTGTAGGAGGCTTACCTAGCATCGCTACATAGAGAATCATTCCTGGTTGAAGAAGAATATGAGTCTGATTAGAAAGAGAATATCGAGGTGGTCGAAGAATAAGAAGAATTGAAAATAGGATCGAAACGACATTGAAAATCAACAAAGCCCTTAGTAATGATGCAAAGGTAGAAATCATATGCGTGCTAACAGACTAGCAACATGCTTTCTCCTGGTCCTCGAAAGACCTTGTAGGCATTAAACCTGAAGTAATGCAGCATAAATTGAACTTAAACCCTAACATTGAACTAGAAATTTGAAAAATCAGAAATACGTGCCAAAAAGACAACGTAGAGAATAAGTGGACAAAATCTTAAAGGTAGGACATATTAGAGAAGTTTAGTTCCCAAGCTGGTTGTCCAATGTGGTGCTAGTGAAAAAGCCAAGTGGAGGCTATAGAAGATTTCACCGATCAAAATAAAGCAACACGAAAAGACAATTACCCACTCTCAAGCATAGATCAATCTACAAACTCCATGGTAGGCTACACAGTCTATTCGTTGTTGGACACAAAATGTGGATACAACCAAATTCCTGTGAACCCGGACGATGAGGAGAAGACGTTCTTCATAACCCATAAAGGCAAATACAAATTTACCATAATGCCTTTTAGACTGAAGAACACCGGAGCAACATACCGAAAGCTGCTTAATGAAATGTTCAAGGAGGAGATAATCAAGTCAGTAGAATTTTACATGGATGACATGATTATAAAAAGCAAAGATGAGGCTTCCCACATGGAGGATATCAAGAAGGTCTTCAAAATTCTCTAAAAGCATCACTTGTAGTGAAACTAGGAGAAGTGCATCTTTGGAGTGAAAGGCAGAAAATTTCTAGGATTCATGATCTCATTACGAGGAATCAAGGTGAATCCAAGAAGATAGATGTGATCCTAAAGATGGAACCACCCCAAATTCTAAACAAAATTCAATGATTGAATGGGAGAATCAACGCCTTAGAGAGATTCATATATTACTTCATGAAAAGGTGCATGTCATTCTACAAGGCTATGAAGAAAGAAAAGGACTTGAAACAGAATCAGCCATGTTAGTAAGCATTCAATGAGTTAAAGAAATTCCTTAGAAATCCATCCTTGTTAAGTAGACTCCTGGAGCTTGATGAGCTATTCATGTATTTGGCCACTATGGATGAGTCGATCGGGAAAGTCCTAATGAGAGAAGAAGTTCAAGATCAATCCCTAGTTTATTATAATAGCAAAATCCTTAGGAGTGCCAAGCTCAGGTGTCCTAGGATCAAAAAACTCACCCTAGCATTAATATAAGCTTCCACTCGCCTGAGGTCCTACTCTTAAGCCCACGGAGTGGTAGTGAGGACCAACTTCTCGTTAAAGAAAGTCTTACAATGATCGAAGACATCCGAAAGGTTAGCTGAATGGGCCATTCGGCTAAGAGAACACAACATAATATTTGAGGGAAGGAGAGCAATGAAGGCACAAATCTTGGAGGACTTCATAGTAGAATTTATAGGGCTCGAGCTGGTAAAATAAATCAAAACTAAATAATGAGAGATCCTGGTAGACGGAGCCTCATCTCTAGAAGGTGTTGGAATCAGCGTATACATTAGGGGCCCATGAAAAATCCAATTCTCGTACGTGACCAAGTTGGCCTTTCCAACAACTAATAATATAGCAGAATACGAATCGATTATCAAGGGGTTGGAGCTAGTCTATGAGATAACGCTTGGCCGGTTATTGCTCAAAAGTGATTCAAGGTTGTTAGCAAATAAAATCAGCTGAAACTTTGAAGCGAAAGATGCGAAAATGGTTAAGTACTTAGCCTAAGTGCGAAGCCTGATAGAAAAGTTGGAATTGAAAGGGACCGTTTGGAAAATTGATAATATTTCTAGAAAGGAAAATGAAAAGGCAGATAAACTATCCAAGTTAGCTTCAAGCAATGAGGAATTGAAAAACCTAAAATGTCCATATGAGGTAATAAGCCGCCCAAACAACGGTGAGACGGATATGAGTCTGTTGGTTGAAAAACAGGAGTTGGGCTTGATAAAGGCGATTTATGAATACTCGGTAACCAACAAGTTTTCTGAGGATAAGATGGAAGCCACCAAAACGGTATGGAAAGACATGTAGCTCTTCTTAATGAATGGAGAGATATACAGAAAGTCATAATCCAATGCTTGGAAAAAATGTGTGATGACTCAAGAGGGAGCAAAAAATTCTCCAATAATTGCATGAGGGTGATTGTAGCTCACATTAAGCGGCTACCACATTAGTTAGAAGAGCTGGCCTCGTAGGGTTTTATTGGGAATCCATAAATCTAAATGCAGAGACTTCCGTTAAGTCATGCCATCAATGTCAGATACACGCATAAAAATCACATTTACCACATGCAGTCCAATAACCACTATTAACCGCTTGGCCTTTCGTGATATGGGAATTGATATATCAGGATCACTACCAGAGGCGAATGACAAATGAAAATGGATCCTAGTAGCGATCAACCATTTCTCAAAATTAGTCGAGGAGGTAGCCCTTAGCACAATTACCCTAGAAAGAATTTTGGACTTTGTCCGAAGAAAACTTCATTTCCCAGTTTGGGTCATCGTGTAAAATCATCTTAAATAATGGAACACAATTCAGATTTAGTAAATTCGATTCTTAAAATTGAGAATCATTTTAGCCAAGTGGCTCATCCACAAACAAATGACCAGATGGAAATAACAAATAAAACATTGGGATAAGGAATCAAAAAGAGGGTAATGGAAAGAAAGGGAGTTTGGTTGGACAAACTCATCAATGTCGTATACGCATATCGAACCACTCCATGCACATCAATAAGCGAAATACCTTTCTCGATGGTTTATGGAGTTGAGGTGGTCCTCCCTATTGAAATCAACTCACCCTCTAATCAAGTGGCGTGCGATATTAAGAAGGAAAATGAAATTAACATGAGATACCATCAAAATGAACTGCAAGAGAAAAGAGAGAGAGAGAGAGAGAGCATGCATTATCATGGTAGCCTACAAGGCTAGAATAGCCAAATACCATGACAGAATAGTCAAAGAAATCAGCCAGAAAGAAGGCAACTTGGTACTGATAGATGCCACCGCCTCACAAGCCTGAGAAGGAAAGGGTAACCTAGGAGTAAATTGGGAAAGCCCTTACAAAATATCTCAGGTTATCGGGCTAGCAACCTACAAACTATGCCCTATGGAAGATAAAGAAATCCCACGAACTTGGAACATTTCAAAGCTTTAACCTAACTACACTATAAATAACTCTTAAATGGATCAAAGTGACTGTACTCTTTCCTTCCTTAGGATTTTTTCCCACTAGGTTTTTTCCTTCGAAAGTTTTTAACGAGGTGAAGCCCCTTAGGAGAGATAGATAATCGGACCATAGAAATCCTAGATGTAATTTTTAGTTATCTTTAATAAAGACAATTTATTAACACATGCACATTTAAGTATTGATCATACTTTGAGATTGCACAAATATCACTAAGAATAGTGAAATTTAAACAAAAAGCGCTTTGTAAATCTAGGTAGTAATAATTCTTAAGACCTACAAAAAAACCTTATGAATAAGGTATGATAACGAGATGGCAGATTAATGGGCCATACAATCGAATATAAATCTAGGAGACGCAAATGCTTAACACCTACAAAAACACCTTATAAATAAGGTGTAATAACGGAATGACAGATTAATGTGCCATACAATTGAATATAAATCTAGGAGGCACGAATGCTTAAGACCTACAAAAAGTTTTTAAGGTACAACAATAAAAGATCAATCATTTTTAGCATACACAAAATCAAGGAAAAAATTTAGACAAAGTTGAAAGGATAAAATCATATATTAAAAAGTCAAGAAGGCTTAAAGATTCTTAAAAAAAGAACAAAAAGAAAAAAAAACTACTCGTTGCCTATTACATTTTCCCCCGGGGCATGTGAGGAAGGAACTTCATCCCCTTTCTTTGGAATTTCTTCCTCGAAGATACTTTCCTCCTCCGACTCATCGTGAAACTTAATCCCTTCAACTAAATAATCAAGAAGATCAAGATGAAGCTATTTTCAAGCTTGGAAAACACTTCGATAAGATTCACAACCATCTAAGGCGAGGCCAATCATCCCCTACTTGTAACTATCAATTGCCTTAGGGATGTTATCCTCGTACTTGAACACCATCTTTTGAAGGTTATCTTTCACTTGGCCAAGGTCTTCGATCCAGAAGACTCTTCAAGATGCTTGGTTAACTTGCTCACATCCATCTTGGCTTTTTCCTTAACCACCTTGGACTCAAAAAGGAGGTTCTTTATCTCTCGAGCTCTTGAGTAGTTAGCTGAAGGGTGCGTTCCAACCATCCAACATCCCTACTATTTCGAACCAGAACAGCCACTGATAGGTAGTAATTATGTCATCAAAAGCAAGGAAATATTGGGTTAAAAGTAAATGTAAATGAGAAGATTTTATGAAGACCTTCTGTTATTTCAAGTTTTCTATTATCAAAGGAGGTCTTCTAGGCGCTGCAGCAAAAAGGCAAAAAGATAGAGAAAGGCAAGCTGTGAAGGAGGAGTGAGCCACTGATGACATCACCAGAAGAGAGGAAATATTTTAGTTAGAAAGTAATTCTAGTTTCTTTTGGATAAACTTGGTTTGTAATATTTTTATTTTAATTGCCCACTTGATTAGCAAGTGGACATTTTAATATTAGTTTCAAGTACAAGGGTAATCATTATGGGTTTTGCTTGGTTGCTTTTGATCAGCAACACTTGGATATTAGGGAGCCATGTCCCTCTTTTGTTTTGGGCTGGAAAAAGAAAGGGGTATATCACCTTTTCTCTTGTTTTGGTTACCGCGAACTTTTCCCCCAATTTAATTACTATTCAACTTTCATTTTTTCTCTACTTTTTTCTTCCATTTTTATTGTTCTTCTTTAGCTTATTCATTTATGAAGTTGGTTGAAGCATTAATGGTGATGAGTGAGTATTCTTCTATCTGGTTCAGTCTGCCTTATAAAAGGTAGTCTAAGGAGATCTTCCCTCCACTGTAAAGTATTCTTTTCTTGCTTTTCTTGAATGTTTGTGTGAATGAATACATTATAGTTTAGATGAAATTTGATCACTTTCATGCATAATATTGAGTGATAAGGACCGAAATGTGATCCACTCAGTATAGAAGACCTTCACACACATATTTGACATGAGATTGAAAAATAAATGTTTGTATGCCTTGGGTTCTATTTAATGGATGCTTGACCATGCTATATGCTACTTGGTTGGTTATATAAAGGACTGAAAAGTGAAATATGTTCAGCTTAGCAAGAAACTAAATTAGCTTAATAGGCGATTTAGGGATTTATGGTTGAGAGACCTCGGAACAGGACTGCTATGCAAGGACTTGTGCTGAAGTTAGGGAAGACTACCTTAGACTGTCATGTAGGTGAACTAAACTAGAGCCCTTCATTAATTTAACTTAATCAACTTCCAAATCTATTTTAAATATTGCAGCTAGTTTTAAATTGCTAAGAAAAACCCCCAAATTCAAGGAAACCTAGTTAACCTTCCTATAGCCCGTTTTTCAGGAAGAGAACAAGTTAACATAAAGACCTCCTTGTGGGATACGATACTCTTGCTTGCCACTTTGCAATTAGACACTAGTATACTTGCTAGGAGTGCTACTTTCCAAGAGCAACAGCCGCTCGAGAAGCCATCTACCCAAATAAAAATATAAGGAAACAAGGAAAAAAATACATACAAAAATAAAAGGAGATTTGAGGTAAAAATGAACCTCTAAGCTCAACATCAACATTTCTCTCAACTCCTACATAATCGACTAAGCCTCCAATTCATCCTTCTCAAATAGAAAAGGAAGGATAGTTCTCAAAACATTCACGATCGGAGTGGAGTACAAGGATGGGTTAGCACCCACTAAGAGTAGAAGATCTTCGCGGATGGAAGATGAGTTGATTTACCTTGATGAGGTGGCCAGAGTACAAAGATTATTCACTTAGAATAAAGGTAAGAGCAAGAGCAAAATAAAGAAAACAAAATATATGTTTAAAGTTGATAATATCTTTACCAGCTCAAGAGGAGTCTCTCTTACCATAAAAGGATGAGATGGCTCTTCATAGACCCCTTGAGAGGCATCCAATTCTTACAACATGTGCTTCCTCTTCTTCTTTAGCTGGTTGGTACCCCTAGCTCCCAAGCATTGCATCAATAGTACCCCTTATCAGCTCAGCCACTTCCCCCTCATGAGATCCTTGTGATCCTTGGACCGCTTGGCTGCGGTTTGTTTAAGTTCATTATGGTTCGAAAATGTAAGAATTCTGAAAATAAACAAAGAAAAAAAAATAAGCATACTTTGAAACACCTCATGCCTAGGATAATAAGTATGGTTCAACTAGCCATGCTCGATTATTCTAATATTCTTAGCCATCGCCCAACTAATCATCTGACACAACCACACCCCTACCATAAGGGCTTTGAATGCTTCTACTCTATGGTTTATGCTAATAGGATTGTAAACACAATTTGGTTTTGCTTAATAAAAATGAAGTATTGTTTAAAATACTTCACTAAATCCACCTTTTTCTTGAACTTATAGAAACCCGCCCCAATGATATGAATGATAAAGGTCTTAGTTCCTAGTCTACCTCAAAGTGGTAACTGACTTGAAGAACTTCACGTAGAATAACATATTTAAACCTTGGCAGATGAGATAGTGCCCAGCGAGATCAATCCAAGCGATCGGGTGAAGTTGAGCTGGGCAATATGCCACTTGCTTAATACATCGCTTATTTCCTTTAGTAGTGGGTAGAAAAATCCGAACCAAATCTTGTATATGTAGATCCCAAAGTATCCTTCAGGAAGATATACAATGAAGTGAAATTTTGAAGGAAGCAAGATTTCACAGTCTCTAAGATAGGGAAACATCCATCTTGAATTCTAGATCCATCCAATCTTGGAGCGACTCAATGAACACCACTTGGGGTGTCTTGTTCACAATCTCTCTTGGTTTGCCCTTCCCTTTGGCTATGGTGGCAGGATGAGTGGCAACATATTTCCTCATTGGTCAAGTGGAGGCCCTTTTCACCATTTTCATTCATGGCGGAGCATCAAGCGGTGATTTGGAAGGCATTGTGGGAGTCCGATCCTCCTCTTCATCAAATTTAGCCCACCAAGATTAGGAAGAATGAGACCAAAACTCGAAACTTGAGGTAAATTTTGAGCTAACTGCCCACTTTTTTGTTGAATTCATATCAGACATTTCTTCAGGTGGATGGGTTAGCCTAAGGGGAGAGACATAGTCAGTATAATCTACGTTTAAAGGTTGGTGAAAAAATCCTGGATACCATGAGCTCATCTCATCACACTCCCTATTGAATTGGTTACTACTTGTGGTTCGAGTCGATCATCGCTACCAATAAAACCCTATGCGGTTAAAATAGATCCTAAAGCATCTAAAGTTAGTTTTAGGTGACACAAACAACATCCAAATTATCTATGTTGGTAATTTGGATCAAATGATAAAAGTTAAAAAAGCTACGCATGAATGAATTTCTGGAAAATTACGCTCAAAACAACATTCACATCAAGAGCAGCGCGCATTTAGAATGAAGATTTCAAAATGATAAAATTAGCAACACAGAAGCATAGCATCTCAGTGAACTAAGCAATAAATAAAATAAGATGAGATAGCAAGACACGACAACATTAATTCAAAGATCAAACTAAAAGATGAACTAATACTTTAGCATTTCTACAGAAATACATGGCGATGAGAAAATAAGTAGTAAATCAATGCAAGAAAGTAAAAGAAGTTAAGAAACTTACTTGTAGAGAGAAGAAAGCTTTGATTGCCAAAAATTTGGAGTAAAAGACAAATCGTAGGAATGCCAAGGGAAGAAGATAATTTTGCTGAAGAAACTTAAAGAAATCTCAGAGAAGGTATAGTGAGAGAGAGAGAGAGAGAGAGAGAGAAACAAACACCTTTAAATAAGGTTAAAATGGCAACTGAAGGAATGGTTCTTCCCTATATAACATGTAGCTCATTACCAGCCTTGTATTCAAAATTCGAAAAAGTTACCAACGTTACAGTTGGTTCTTAAAACACGCATCCAAAAGAAAACCCTAAAGCATGACCTAGAGGCTTCCCAATAATTCACTTGTCACAAGAACCGCCTGATGCAAGAAGATTCAAACATTTGAATTCCTAAAAGAAGCTTCACAAACACTTTGTGGGGAGACTTCTGATAACATAGTCAAATATTGTTAAGCGTGTACTTGTAAAGTGGAAGCTATATAGGCGGGATAAAGCCACCTCAGTAAAACTGGAGAAGACCAAGTTTTATCACAAAGTGATAGGTTTAGGCGACTATCAAGCAAAGTTTGTTTATCTACTTGGAGAGATCCCGCCAGCTTACGAGTAGAATCCAATTAAGATTCTATTTCCTAAGAGTTTATATGTAATAAAGGTAGTTCTCTCTAATTAGGACTCTCCTTATTTAGGCAAGAGTTCTATTTGGGATATAAGTCCCTCTCCTGACCTAATCAGGAATCATGCAAAACCTATGAAAGACCCATTGGGTCACCATTCAAAGGTACGCATTCTAAACACTCAAAACTCCTTACCTCCTCTCTTAATTCCAATATAACTTAAGCATCAGAGAGGTTACGCCAGTCACACGACTAGTCCCTCATAGCAACCATTTCTCTTTTGCAGGAACCATCAACACTCGATAAGAGGATCTTAAAGGAGACAATTTCAGTTAGGGAGTTAGCGTGTGAAACAATGTTCGAGGACTAATTTTTCAGTGTGATTTTTTACTATTATTTTAATTAATTTTTTTTCAAATAATTTCTATCATGTTCAAATATAATCTATATTCTATGAAATTTCTTCGCCATGTGCATTTTGAAGAGATATGGAAGAAAGTAGGTCTTATACCACTCTTATACCAAGTATAAGACCTATTAGTCATTTAAACATGTTGTTTCATCAAAAGAATTTATGCCACTCTTATATCAAGTATAAGAATTAATGTCATGATTTTTTGTGTTGTTGTGAATCTAAAGGAGAAATAGACTATATAAATACATTATACTACTCTTATACCAGGTATAAAACCTTCATGAAATGGTTGTAAGAAATTGGTATTAGAGCTCTTATATCAGGTATAAGACTACGACAAATTTTTTTATCCCCAAAGATTCAAATTGCTTGTGGTTTTAAAGATAAAATTAAGATGAACAAAATATTTCAAAGGATTATTACGAAAAAATTAAAAATTTATGAGAATAGAACGTTTGAAGTTACAAAATTTAAATTAAAAAATGCAACAAAATGTTGTTACAAGGAGATAGGGAAAAGCAAAATAGAAAAAAGATAAGGCAAAATGAAAATTTACAATATAACTAAAGGTAAACAAAATCTTGTTTCATGTAAAAGCAAAAAAAGTGAGAAAATGTAATCATTTCCTTGCATTTCAATTTAGTTACAATATAATTCTCCCTTGGTGCCACGCATCCCTTCCCAAGTTGAGCAAGGATCATGATTTGTCTCCTACAACTGTTGATAACTAATAATTGCAATTATTAAAATAGTTATAATAAAATTCCCCACTTGCCATTTCTATAATGATTTCTTCCCATTTCACCGTGTGAGGGAAGCACCATGACATTATCTTTAATCCTAAAATATGTAAATTAAAGTCTTTAAATAAATAAATCTTTAATGCCTTTTATTAATTAATTCCTTTTCTTTTATTGTTCTCATTTTATTGGCATTACCTCGTATCAAATACACTGTATCTAATTCAATTATTTTGTCGTTAAAGATAGACCCATACAATCCACCAAGTTTAATTATTATTAAAAAAAAATCGACCAAATCAATTAAATTTTAAACCACAGGCCCCTCTAATCACTCTACATGTGAACACACCAAATTCAAAATGCTTCTTTTATTTAATTAAAGAAAAAAGCCGGCCAAGGCTACACAACAACACACCTAGGCAAAAAAAACCTCACTAAGTCATTAAGAAAACATTAACCTGTACCAAAAAAGTAATTATAGTAAATTCATGTAAAAGTATTCCAATCCGAGTGGTCGACTTAAATAAATGGTGCTGGCCAAGATATATACTCAAATGCGAAACAAAATTTATTGGTTAATTTTGATATTTGGTAGTGCCACCGATTCTTCAAGTATATATGTTTAAGTTTTTTTCTGTACTTTTAAGTGTATGAATGCATTTTTTATAATTTTTCCTCTAATTTATCATTCTATTAATTAAGAGACAAAATTATAGGTTCACATTTTCGAAAAATTATATTTTACTATAAAAATCTAAAATAAATTAGTCACTTTAAAAGTCTAATAGATGTTCTAATAGTTTTGAATTTTGATACAAAACTATTAAAA
>CATIWQ010551012.1:0-24508 GCA_949673415.1 Euphorbia schlechtendalii | reverse complement strand
AAAAAGTAAAATTATATTTTAAATTTTAAATATTAAAATAATTATAAAATAAATTGAAATAACATGGTTGAAATTCAAACAAGGAAAAATAATGGTGTTTTTGTATAATTCTCATCAAATTAGAAAGAAATTTGGGTTAGGTTGCGGCCCAAATTATGAAACGAATAATAAACTGAGTTTAGAATAAAAAATGGGCAAAATAGAAAACACGGAAGGAAGGAATAAAATGGATGAAGCTGCTGCTCTTTGATTTTTGATTTCTGACTCACGCGTAGTCGCCAAGCCACCGCATTGTTTGGCTGCCATTCCTTATTCCTTTTACCGCTAATCTTTCATTTCCTTCCCTGTTTTGTGTTCTTGCTTTGGATTGAAAGGTTGTTTTTCCTCTATCTCCATTTCCGTTGCCAAATCAGGTAAACTTCTATTCGTCTTTGTTCTTTCTGCTGTTCAATTGTCTGTCATCTGTGTTTGTGTTACGATAATTAGATATTGGAACATAGGTACCCGATCTCATCTTTGATGCCAAATTTGGGGGTTGCCAAACCGCAACCGTAGCTTGTTTTTAGTATCGTGGCGGAGGGAGGCTCTCTCCGCCGGTTTTAGCTCTTTTGAGATGTTTGATGATATGATAGAACTATATTGTTGGATATGTATGCTCCTTTTAACTTGCATTCATCTTTTTTAACAGGTGTTCGAGTATATTTGCTTTAGAGTACAATAAAATTAGGAATTAGGTGGTGCTAGTTTGCATCTTCAGCTATGACGTGGTTTAGAGCTGGAACTAGTGTGGCAAAGCATGCCATTCGGAGAACCCTATCACAGACCGGAACATACACAACTAGGACTCGCATTGTTCATTCTCAAAGTCAATATTTCCATTCTAGTGTCTTTAGGTCAAAAGCACAAGCTGCTCCTGTTCCGCGCCCTGTTCCCCTCTCCAAGCTAGCTGATAGTTTCTTAGATGGAACTAGTAGTGTTTACTTGGAGGAACTGCAGCGTGCTTGGGAAGCTGACCCGAATAGTGTGGATGAGTCATGGGATAATTTCTTCAGGAACTTTGTGGGTCAGGCTGCCACATCCCCTGGAATTTCAGGCCAGACGATTCAAGAGAGTATGCGTTTGCTGTTGCTTGTGAGAGCTTACCAGGTCAATGGTCACATGAAAGCAAAGTTGGATCCATTGGGTTTGGAAGAAAGAGAAATTCCAGATGATTTGAACCCAGCTCTTTATGGGTTCACCGATGCTGATCTTGATAGAGAGTTCTTTTTGGGAGTATGGAGAATGGCAGGGTTTTTGTCTGAAAATCGTCCTGTGCAGACACTTAGGTCAATATTGACCCGGCTTGAGCAAGCTTACTGTGGCAACATTGGGTATGAGTATATGCACATTGCTGACCGTGATAAATGCAATTGGTTGAGGGACAAAATTGAAACACCAACTCCTACTCAGTACAATCGTCAGCGACGGGAGGTTATTCTTGATAGGCTAATATGGAGTACACAATTTGAAAACTTCTTGGCTACAAAGTGGACCACTGCTAAGCGGTTTGGGCTTGAAGGTGGTGAGACCTTGATTCCTGGCATGAAAGAGATGTTTGATAGGTCAGCAGATCTTGGTGTTGAGAGCATAGTTATTGGGATGCCTCATAGAGGAAGATTAAATGTTCTTGGTAACGTTGTTCGGAAGCCACTTCGTCAAATATTCAGTGAATTCAGTGGTGGCACAAAGCCTGTAGATGAAGTTGGTCTCTACACAGGAACTGGTGATGTCAAGTATCACTTGGGAACTTCATATGATCGTCCAACTAGAGGAGGAAGGAGGATCCATCTGTCTTTGGTTGCAAATCCTAGTCACTTAGAAGCTGTGGATCCTGTTGTTATTGGCAAGACTAGAGCTAAGCAGTATTACTCCAATGATGAGAATCGTACAAAAAACATGGGGATCTTGATTCATGGTGATGGTAGCTTTGCTGGGCAAGGTGTCGTATATGAAACTCTTCATCTTAGTGCGCTACCAAACTACACTACTGGTGGGACTATACACATTGTGGTGAATAACCAAGTTGCTTTCACCACCGACCCAAGGGCAGGCAGATCTTCACAATATTGCACTGATGTTGCCAAGGCTTTGGATGCTCCCATTTTCCATGTTAACGGAGATGATGTAGAGGCAGTTGTTCATGCCTGTGAGCTTGCAGCTGAGTGGCGCCAAACTTTCCATTCAGATGTTGTGGTTGATTTAGTCTGTTACCGTCGATTTGGTCATAATGAGATTGACGAACCATCTTTCACTCAACCCAAAATGTACAAGGTTAGCCTCTCACCTTGTGGTCTCTGAAATGCTAATTCACTCCTTAAGTTTCATTCAGCATGAACATCCTATTCATGTTAGTTTGAGTGTTTCTGTATTCATCCAACTTTCCCTTTGTGTTGTGATCATTGTCCCGTTGACATGGCTATAAATTCTAGTTTACTTTTGTAGCTCCTTTTGACAATGGATCATTAAGCTAAGGAAATTGCAGTCTCTTAGATGCATTAAACTAACTTGGTTGTTTTGACAACAGATCATTCGAAATCATCCATCGGCTCTTGAGATCTACAAAAAGAAACTTTTAGAATCTGGACAGGTGGGTGAAGAAGATATTAGCAAGATACAAGAGAAGGTCCTTTCAATACTGAATGAAGAATTCCTGGCCAGCAAAGATTATGTTCCTAAAAGGAGAGATTGGCTTGCATCTCACTGGGCTGGATTTAAGTCACCTGAGCAGCTTTCACGTGTCCGCAACACTGGGTATGTGCTGACACCTGCCAGTCTTGCTTGGATGTTGGAGATTCATTTTTTTTAACGTGAGAGTATCTTGCTTTGCTGCAGGGTACAACCTGAGATTTTGAAGAATGTTGGCAAAGCAATCACAACCCTTCCAGATACTTTTAAGCCCCACAGAGCTGTGAAGAAGGTGTATGAGCAACGTGCTCAAATGATTGAAACAGGGGAGGGAATTGACTGGGCAGTAGCAGAAGCTCTTGCTTTTGCTACTTTGCTTGTAGAAGGTAACCATGTTCGATTGAGCGGTCAGGA
The DNA here is from genome assembly GCA_949673415.1 of Euphorbia schlechtendalii. NCBI lineage: Eukaryota > Viridiplantae > Streptophyta > Magnoliopsida > Malpighiales > Euphorbiaceae > Euphorbia > Euphorbia schlechtendalii. The sequence goes on along the minus strand of CATIWQ010551012.1, from coordinate 21,430 downwards.
TGTTGAAAGGGGTACTTTTAGTCACCGGCATTCTGTGATTCATGATCAAGAAACTGGGGAAAAGTATTGCCCTCTAGACCATGTTATTATGAACCAAAATGAGGAGATGTTTACTGTCAGTAACAGGTACTATCTTCCTGTCATTCCATGTCAGAGTTTACCTACTAAGTAAAAACTAAAAAGGTTAAGATCTAGGCATGGTTTTAGCTATACCCTGGACTGAACGAATATGCGGTGACTATTCTAGAATCATCTCATGTACTATATTTCATATTTTCAGTGCATAGAGGAAACATTTTAATTTAAACATTTGTTTGAGCATAGTTAGGAACAATAAATTGATTCCCTGTTTTTATGTGGAAAAGCTTTTAATTTCCACTTCAAGAATATTTGAGATTGTTAGTTTATGTTGATTGAGATACTAAAAAAGATTTTCTTGCATTGGCGCACCATGTATAAATTTTTTTTACAGTAAGTGCTGACAGAATCCTTTTTTTTACAGTTCTCTTTCAGAATTTGGTGTTCTTGGATTTGAATTGGGTTACTCAATGGAAAGTCCCAATTCATTGGTTATTTGGGAAGCTCAGTTTGGTGACTTTGCAAATGGAGCTCAGGTGATATTTGATCAGTTCATTAGCAGCGGTGAATCAAAATGGTTGCGTCAAACTGGGCTGGTCATTCTTCTTCCTCATGGATATGACGGTCAAGGTCCTGAACATTCAAGTGCCCGACTAGAACGTTTCCTACAGGTATTTTTCCCATCAAAGGAAATAAGGAATCTTATATTGCTTCATTTTTATTCTCTATTAATATCGGAAAACTATATTGGGGCTGTGGGGTTAGAGATATTCTTTTTTGTTCTCCTATAATTGTAGGATTCCAATGTTGCAGCTAATGTAGTTCATTAACTGTATTGTAGATGAGTGATGACAATCCTTTTGTCATTCCTGAAATGGATCCAACCCTTCGGAAGCAGATTCAGGAATGTAACTGGCAGGTTGTAAATGCCACAACCCCTGCTAATTACTTCCATGTATTGCGTCGTCAGGTGAGGGCAATAAATTAATTGCTCCATAAAACAACCTTTAGCTGATAGATGAGTCTTTGTTGCTCATGCTTTCTATTTTTGTTACTCAGTTGCACAGAGATTTCCGTAAGCCCCTCGTTGTGATGGCTCCCAAAAACTTGCTTCGTCACAAGGACTGTAAATCAAATCTCTCAGAGTTCGATGATGTCCAAGGACATCCCGGCTTTGACAAGCAGGGCACCCGATTTAAGCGTCTCATAAAGGATCAAAATGACCACTCTGATCTCGAGGAGGGTATTAGACGCCTTGTTCTTTGCTCGGGAAAGGTGAGTAATGCTTTTGGCTTTTGCTTTATTTTTCTCTTTCTTTTAAGTTTTAGTTTCATACAGAAGATGTAGGAGTTATCGATATTAACTTAGTAAGTAGTAACACTATAAAATTCTCGGTTGCAGGTTTATTATGAGCTTGATGAAGAGCGCAAGAAGAGTAATGCTACTGATATTGCAATTTGTAGAATGGAGCAACTGTGCCCGTTCCCTTATGATCTCGTTCAGCGCGAGCTTAAGCGATATCCAAGTATGTTTTCTTATCTTGTTACTCAAATAAATGGACAACATGAATATTCTAGTCACTAAAACATTATTGGATACCTAAATAAATAGAACTTTTTGAGCCCTGTGATTTAGCCATTCCCCATCTGGTCCGTGTGCTATGTAAGTAGTTACTTTTTTTTGTCCTTGTGCTATAAATTTGTTACCCATTTGGTCCTTGTGGTATTGAGTTAGTTAAATTTTCAAACCTTGTGTGGTAAAACTATTTTAGCAAAATATTACATAATATGTAAAAAGGTAACAAATAGAATATCACAGTGTCCAATTAGGTAACAACTAACATGTATAGCAGAAGGACCAAACATGCCCAAAAAGGTCTTTGTGCCTAAATAAAGCTAAGCTTTTGTAATATCATGGAGATTGTTGGATTATATGTAACACCATCATGTTGATTATTCCCTTTTAGACGCGGAGATTGTTTGGTGCCAGGAAGAGCCAATGAACATGGGTGCCTATAGTTACATTTTACCGCGACTGTGCACTACCGTGAAACATTTGGGACGAGGATCGATAGACGACATCAAGTACGTTGGGCGAGCTCCATCTGCTGCATCGGCCACTGGTTTCTACCAGGTCCATGTCAACGAACAGACCCAACTCGTTCAAAAGGCCATTCAACCCGAACCAATCAAGTATCCCTTTTGAAGCCCTTACTCTTTTTAATTCATATTTTTACAATACAATAATTGGAATCCATAGATGAATGCTGTTTCATGGATGCTGGGAATTGTTTTACATGCCTTGTTTACAAGGTTCTTGTTATTTTTGACACGCTGTGATAAGATATTACTCCAACTCAGTAATTGAGTGATTTTTCTTTCTGTTTTCGGTTTTCTGTAGTTTAGGCCATCATGAACAATGAAGTTTACTTCACGGGAACAATAAATGCCAAACATCATACTCTTACATACTGGAATTGTTGCATTCTGATTTAGCATCAGTACTTTTTTATAGCAGGGAAAAAGTTGTCGTTTATTCATTTCTTTTTTCGAACTGCTGCAGGTTCTCTTGTACCGCATCCTTGTTTTTTTTTTTTGTTATATAAAATATGGAAGATGCTTGTTGAATTTAAGACAAAATTCTTTTTTTAATATGCTACAGAATTAGTATCGAATACAAATAGGTAACTTTAGTACGTGTATATATATGTTTGTTGTGCGCATGTAAATTTTAAGTATATTATAAAGTTATATACGATGATTTTGGTATTTACTGGAGGACTTAATCAAATCCTGGACCGTCTTTAATCCCTTTTTTCTGATCCGCGCAATTAATAAAAATTTGGAGATGAAAATGAAAATTTCTTTTTGTGGCAAGGAAAGGAAACAAATTTAGGTGTCTAAATTGAAGTAAATTCTGTGGCCTGTACAGTTCTCAGACTACCAACAACAGCTAAATTTTTAACTTCAAACTTGTCAAGCCTGGCTTAGGCAAATCACAAAACCTAAAATTAATCCATTATATATGAGACAAATAGCAAACCATTGCGTTATCCCCTGATTCCATATTACTCCATTTTTTCTTGTTCTTCTTCTACATCATCATGAATCTGATCATCTACCATGTATATGCTTTCTCTAATTCTGATCAGTTGTTACAAGTACAATTTGCTTTTGATGAAATATTGTATGCATTTTGTTTTGACATTTTTGCATCTGTTTACGTAATGAATCTGTTTTGTTTGTGATGGATCCATTTGAAAAAAAAAAATTGTTGTGTTGAACGCACTGTTTAAAAATCCCTGACTAGGCGCTATTTTAAAGGTCACCGCCCGATGCGCTTAGCACCTAAATTTCACTGACTAGCATCTAGATCCCGCCTAGGCTTTTGGAAGCTCCGGCCACCTGATTAGCGCCTAGCATTCTTTAAAACATTGATGAACGTGTGACATATTAGATTGGAAATTTAGTCCCACTAGACTAAGGAAAAATAACTTTTTGGGTCATGCAATATGAATTGGTTATCCATTTGTTACTCATTTGGTCTATGGTCTATGTAATATATAACATTTTTTTTTGTTATCATCCTATGCATCCGTTACTCTTTTAGTGTTTCTGGTATGCCATTATTAACATTTTCTGTAAGTTGAAAACTATTATAACAAAATTGTAGAAAATATGCTATAAAGGTAGCATAACGGTAACTTATTATATAACAAGTGTAACAAATGCAAAAACGTGCATAGCATAACACATTGATCAATTGGGCAAATTGACATGGCTCAAAAAGATCTTATTACCATTATAACTTTCAACTAGATAATTTTACTTATTGAATTTTAATAATTAACATGTGATCATTAGTGACGATATTTTATCATTATGAAAAGAATAAACAAGTATAGATTCCTAAACTGTATTTTAAACACATCTAATTATAACCTATTAGCGAATACAATTCTTTCCAAATGAGAAATTATAACTCGAGTTCAATGAAAACTTGAAACTAGATGCTACGTCTTTAAAGGCTTGTTTAGATGCAGTTTGGGAATGATTAATACCCTTCTATACAAATTAACTTTGAGAGTTGACAAAAAAACTCAAGTCTTGGAGAGTTAAAATTTGGAAGAAGGAAATCATAGATTAAAGACCTTGTAAAACCTTACGTTCAATTCTCATATTTAAGTGCCTCCCATTGCACGTAAAAATTTAATATGAAGGTTATTTTAATCATTCCTTCGAGTATTTCCACGACTAAATCCATGAAAATGGTGATAAATGATAAAGTATTAGATAAATTGCCTATCTTGATGTGATCCATATGAAATCGTAACGATCTATCAGCAGTGCTTCTAATCTTTCAAATAATACTACTGATATTCATATCAAAATCAAATTAAGAGAATATACAATTTCATATTTTCCACCAAATTAATCGTTATAAACTCATGCCTTATGAACAATATAATTATCCAAATTAAACTTGATATTGTTTTAGACCATAAATGTCTAAATAGCCATCGTCTCCTCAACGTTACTAAACCCCACAATAAGTCACAGAATTACACCTATACACATAATTTACCACTTTACACATTTAGAGAGACCAAGATCTTCAGCTCAAGATAGCATTGGAATTTCATCCTTACCGTAAATGCGCTGAAGTTCACGAGTGGCAGCTTGATATGAAGCTAATAATGAAAACCGAAAAAAAAAAAACAGAAACAATATTCCATCAGATAACAATAGACATATACCATACACCTTCAAGTAGAGCCGCCTCGTAATAAATAGAAAACATTACCTTTCCAGGTACGGAAATTTTTCTGATTGATCGGAAATCCAGTCACACTTTGGATTGCATCAAAAAGCATATCCTGTGGAGTATTCTTCAGCTCTTGAACAACTGCATAGATTGTCTTTCCGTTCTCAAAGTAAATGTGATTATTGGGATGCTTGGTTTTGCAATTAGCATGCCGCTCAAATTCATAAGCATTCAAAGCCTGTGCAATGCTATCTTTTGTCAGGAAACACATTATCAACTAACTCAGATCCTAGGCTGTTATTTTCTAGCACAATAACATGACTTGTAACCACAACCCACCAAAACACAATTGTCATTTTTCTTTACATAAGTAATAGGGCTTTAATGTGGCCCATGTTGTCCCCAAAAACCTGTTACCAACTGAACTTTCAAAAAGTGCACTTTTTGCTCCCCGCACACCACGTCTAATTGGAGAGAGAATATCAGAAAAATGAAATCTTTGAAAAGTCAAACCAACTGAAAGTTGACACGTGTCGTTCAGGGCGTTATTTGGTGCACTTTTTGAAAGATGAGGGAGCCACGTGATCATTTCCAAAGTTGTTCAAGGGGGCAGTAAGTTTTTTGGGACAACTTAGGGCACCTGACGCATTAGGCATAAGTAATATTTAATTACATTTGAATTTACATGAAAACAATTATAAAACGATGACCCAAATTGACACCCCTACAATAAGGATGCATACAATTGCTAATATAATTTTTTTTTTTTTTTTTACCTTGGAGAAGTTGCACTCCTGGCATCCGCATAGATACCCGGTGTTTTTTATGATTCCTCTAAGATTTTTCTGCCACACAAGAAAGTTAAGAAACTTGATGAGCAAAATAACACACATACTTGCCAAACAGTTATGGGTTTCTCATAATAAACGAACCCTCACCTCTCTTGACCATGAAACATATTTCACGGGAACCCCATCAAGCATGCCAGTTGATAACAAACTTTTGACATTCGAAGGGAAGTTGTTAGGAGCAACCTTCTTGGCTGACTTCGCATCCTTGTTCTTGGTGGTCACATCAGTTTTTGAAGTAGCTTTTGAGGTATTCAATGCACTTGAATCTGTATTTGTCTGAACAATGTCTTTTTGGCTTTCTGAAGTCGGATCGCCCACTAACACATCATAGGTACCAATAACATTTTCAGAAGGATTTTGCTCAGCATCATTAAGGAAGCTTCCAAATGACATGGCATTGCTCTCATGATCTTTGTTGTAATTGTGGCCCACTGAAAGAATATTCAAATCCCTTTTGTCCTGGGAACAACGCATGGATGTGATGTTTGAATCTGCCTTGTCAATACCATCATCTCCTTTGCAATAGGAAGGGCCCCTAGAAATAAAGTTCTCAATTTGTTTATCATATGCAGGGCCAATAGAGATAAAATCTTCATGTCCCTTGCTGAAGGAAGAAGTCAACGATGCGACATTGCTGTCTTCCTTTTCATATGACGAGCCTATTGTTATGAAGTTGGCATCTTCCTTGTCAAATGGCGGACCCATTGATAACATATTGTCATCACCCTTGTTATAATCATGACCAATGGACATGAAGTTTAGACCATCCTTGTTAAAGGACTTACCTATTGAAATGAACATGTCACCTGAAATGGTATTCTTTTCCTTGTCCTTACCATAGGAATCGCCCATAGAAATGACATTGTTATCGCCTCGACCATATAAGTTCCCTATGGATGCAGGAAAATCATCACTGGAATCCCGAACTTGATTCGCTAGAACTTTTCTGACTCCTCCAAAACTAACACCAGCTGATTGATTGGAGTTGATATTTCTATCATCCATATGAACCGTCTCCACCGCAGCTTCAGATCCAAATAATTGATCACTATATTGCCCTGGAATTGACTGAAAACTGGATACATTGTGCCATGGGGAGACATAGTTTTGAGAAGATCCCGAAGCTTGTCTGTCACTAGAAGCTTCAATTGCTTGCTTTTTATTGCTGAACAATTCCGGTCCAGTTGAATCCATGAACCATTGATGACTGCGCTTTGGTTCAACTCTCGAGGAATTGTCGTAACCTATCTCTCCGTCAGTTAAACACCCAGTTTCCCTCGACGTCCAAAAACTTTTATGCTGGAAAGACTAGAACATAATTCTATCAACGATATATAAATTACAATTCGACATAGATAAAAGTCTCTGTGAACTGAAACTGATGATTCTAACTTTAAAAATATATAAGAACAAGCAAATGGAAAGTGAGGAATGTGAAACAGGATGTTCTAGCGTTCTCAAATCCCAACTATTTAAGGTGGAAAGAGCTGGATTGCAACTCCAACAAAAATAAGATCTTTTCCTTATTGGGTGTATCTGTATGACACGCAAAATCTTGTGCAAGGTTATCGCCAAAGATAAAAAAAAAGTTATTGCCTTTTTATTTTCCAAAAGCAATACAAAATTACCTTGCTAGCCATAATCTATATACACGACTTTATTGAATGCTCAAATGAATTAGAAGTAGACATGGCTTGAAAGAATTCCCAGTAGCAACCAAAAACAATAATGAAACCTAACATACAGTATACAGTGGAGCGGGTACATAAATTAATCATATCGTCAGACCCCCTAATGTGCTACGCGCAAATTCTATCTTTGAATGGATTCCTAGGATTACGATACAATCTAAAATCGTATCATGTGTCCAAGAGTAATTTCTGGTTTTTTTCTTGTAGCTATGTTTGCTAAGAACAGCGGATCTCTATAGAGAAATTGACTGAAATTCTTTCGTTCCTTTTTCCCATTCATTTCAAATATATAAATAGCATACAACCCGTATTGGACTAGTAACTGTGGCAAAATTCTCTTTTGTAGTTAAAGAGCAATTGATAATTGTAAGAGACAGTTTTAATAAATAAAAACTAGTTAAACAATTAGTAACACTAACACAGGTACAGACTTAGGACACATAACTAAGGCTAAACCTGGGAGATGACCCCGCGGATTAATCGCCGATTGCATTTATATATAATATACAATTATACATATATAGGTAATATTATGTATTTTCCTATCATATATAGTTTTTGTGAAAAGTGCTAATATGTTTTGGTTTACCATGGTTGCATACTTGCTATGACACGAAAATTCAAATATAATAGAAACCCAAAGTTGAATACGTTATTGAGATTGTACATGTATGATATATCATGTTATTTGAAGTATATCATACACACACACACACATATATATATATACACATATATATGTATGTATGCATGCATGCATGCATGTATGTATTGATTAGATTAATGCTTTGATAAATTATTTCATAAACTAATATACGAAAGAAGATCTAAATTACCACTGAAACTTCCTCGATGAATTATGAATACAACTATGTTACTCGAAACGAAACTAAAGATGAAGGGACTGCCAGTGTAGTCAAAGGCGCGCCTCAGGTGCGCCTTAGGCGCTAGGCGCACTGGGCGAGGAGGCTGGCGCCTCCTAGCCCTTTAGGCGGTGCATGTGACAAAGGCGTGCGCCTTTGTATGCGAGGCGCAAGGCGCATATAAGGCGCCAAAAGCGCATAATGGCAGTTAAGAAGTAGTTTTAGGGTTTTTTTATTTATATTTTCACCTCTTAAAACTCTATTGCCTTTTTCCTATGTAGCTTTGAATTGGAAAGCCACAGAATTACTTTAGTTTTCCTATTTAGTATAGAATACTTTAGTTTTTCTATTTATTACACAATACTAAATGTTGGAATATGGGGGAATCTCCTAGATAATTCTGAAGTCGCGAATAACACTTTCAGATTGAAATTTATTTGGTCGGTTCACCAAACTTTCAATCGGATAAAATCAGAAAATATTTCAAGAACTAGAATTTGATGTTTGTTGTGAAAAATGCAACCAAATTTTTCTGTGTTCACCAATATCGTTTTTGTTGATATATATAACCAAAATGTCAATAGACATGTTGTTTCGAGTAGCTGCCATGTTTAAAGGACAAATTGACATACTGTTTCGGTTTAAAAATTCATTTTTCTGATGAATTTTCCAAAGGATGCGTTTGTTCAAGAATAAAAAATTTTCGAGCTGACCTGGCAGCTCGACCCCAGCCCGGGGCGCTGCCCCTCGACCCTGCTAGGGGTTGCCGCCCCTTGGACCCCGCATCCGGCGGCGCTGCCCCCGGACCCCCCAAATCGTAACCGTACTAGAATAGGTGTGCACTCCACACTCTCCTAATTTGTTCGATGAAACGTCACGATCGCATTGGTTAAAACTAGTCAATCCAATTACACTAAAATACTAACACTAAACGTGTATCAACTCTGTTTAGTATTGAATACTTTAGTTTTTTACATTTAAAACTCTACTTCTGCTATAGTCTGCTATAGTGCTATAAATAACCGATTCTACTAATCAATTTTCAATTACTAATCTGCCTGCGTAACCAATTCACTGCTGCCTCGCCCTCAACTTGCTGATTTCGGCTTGAGTTGTCTACTGTTGCTGCATGTAAAGAGTCCACAGATCAGTCAGTGATCAGTCACAATTCAACTTCATCATTCTGATCTTGACCTCGATGATTTCGATGATTGATAATTATGTTTTAGATTGATAGGAACTAGTTTTATTAGTGAACTTTGAATTGATAAGAATTAGTTTTATTAGTGAATTTTGAATTGATAGGAACTAGTTTTATCATTATTAACTTTGAATTTTCTTTCAAGTTAAGTGAAAAAAATTTTAATTTAATTTTTTTTAGTTCATACGCCTAGTTTGCGCTTTTTGTACGCCTTCGCCTTCGCCTCGCGCCTAGGCAACAGGGCCCCCTGTCGCCTTGGGTGCGCTTAGCGCCGTGACTACTATGAAGTAGAGTAGAATGGTAAACATCAAAATTAAAAAGTAGTGCCTCATTTGATAATATTTGACTTTGCATTGACGATTCCCCACCATTTTTTTCAACATACTCAGATGGTACTTTTGGAAATTGAAGAAGGACTATATCCTCTCTTGCCAATTGAGGATTGGAATCTAATAGATCTTTAAAAAAATGGGCATGGAGATTTTGCACGTATTCTTGAGGCATTATGATGCTTAATGTGTTTCTTATCTTTTTTTAAGACTTGGTGACACCTTTTCCATGTAGGCGTACACGTCCATGGTGTTCTTGTTTGTTTACAAGTTCATAATACGAATCCAAATTGTTTTCTTCATTCATTAATGATTAAAAAGCATAAGTCCACCATTTCTTGTTCACATTCGTCACTCCATCTAGCATAAGTCCGCCATTTTTTATTTCCTTCGCCATCACCCTAGCTAAGAAGAAATTCTACTCATTAGTTGAACTTATAAAGTTGCTGATACGTTGAAAGTTTGAATTAAGTTAAAATTATAGTTTCATTAGCGGTGTATTCAAAACTGCCTTTATAAATTCTCAGGGCTTTATAAAACAGTTGTTGTACTAAAAGAGAGGGAACAACATCTAGATCACCAGAGAAAGCTATATTTGCTAATAACTAGAGAAAGCTAGCATTTGACAAAACTTCGATTATGTATTCTAAAAAACAGTTTATATACTCTATTAGACCATAATAAACAAGCAAATAGGAAGAACATATCAGCAAATTAGCCCTTGTTAATCTCATCAACACTGCTCTAAATCACACACACAATATTAACTAAATCTCAATAAATACAAACCCAGATTAATTCCAAGGAGGGATTTTAAATTGCAAGTACTTACAAAAAAATCAATTAAATTGCAAGTACCAGTGTTATCACAAGTAGTAAAATAGAAGGAAAAGAATAGGAAGCAGCTAAACAAATAAACAACAATATAATGATGGATCCGCAGCATGAAATTGAGGACAAATCAAACGAAGTTAAAATGGCCTAATAGACAATCAAACCTTCATTAAGTAGAAATGAACATCGTCCTTGGGCAATATTTTAATAGGAGACGTAAATAAATCATGAATCAATCATGTAAAGAGCAGTAGTGTAATTCCTAATGAGCACAAAAAAACCAACACAGAAGCAGCGATACGAAGATTAAAAAAGGAAAAGAAAGAGTAGAGTATTGTTCTTGACCAGCAGTATCCCATATCAGAGCCTTAACACACTCTTCAGAGTCGGAGTTTCTCTTAGAATCGAGTCACTCTATCAGTGGCTTAGGGATCGACAGTTTTGGAAGCAAGATTAGATGATGAAAATCATTGGGTTCAAAAATTATGAAGCGATAGAGATTAGGGTTCGATTGTTTACAAAAGGGGACCTCGTGAATTACATTAAATTTAAGGGGGGAACTAGTTTTTATTAAATGAAAAGAGGGAATTTTTGGTGATTAGGCGGGAGAGTAAAATCTTTTTGGACCTTTTGAGGGAAATATTGTAATTATTATTGTATTTAATTAGTACCGTTATCATATATTAGGATTTCACCTGTCACATTTGACCAATTGCATTGTTTGTACCGTTATCATACATTAGTACCCTTTCTTAGTTTCGGCATTTCAACATCTTCATCAATTCCATTGTTTGACAGTGAAGAAACAATGTTGGGAATGATGCCATTGACAAACCTTGACTTGTAAATTTTCTTGAAACTTTCGATAATCTCACTCTCCCGAAACTACATCTGTACTTCTAATGACCTTCTTCTTCTCTGGGTCCCATAGTTTGTATCCGAAATCTTCATCTCCATATACTATGAAGATACAGGGACTTACTTTATCATCAAGCTTTGAACATTGCTCCTTAAGCACATGTGCGAATGCCTTGCAAACAAACACCTTTAGATGAGAGTATTGCACATCTTTTCTAGTCCATACTCTTTCTGGAATATCAAAATCTAGAGCGGAAGATAGTGACCTATTGATGACATAGTAGGCTGTGCATGTTGCTTCTCCCCAAAAATGACTTAGGTAAGTTATCCATTTTGAACATGCTTCTAACCTTCTCCATAATTATGCGATTCATCCTCTTTGCTACACTATTGTGTTGTGGGGTACTAGGTACAGTATTCTCATGTCGGATTCCATGTTCAGAGTAATAGTTCTCAAACTCATGAGAAGTGTATTCACCTCCATTATCAGTTCGCAGCAATCTTAGTTTCTTGTTTGTCTCTCTTTCCACCATGACATGAAACTTCTGGAATGACTGAAACACCTGATCCTTTATTCTTAGGAAATACATCCGCAGCTTTCGAGATGCATTGTCAATGAAAGTAACAAAATACTTTTTACCTCTCAAGGTTTCTATTTCAAAGGGGCCACAAATATCAAAGTGCACCAAGTTAAGAACACTTGACTTTCTACTTGAGAACTTGCTGAATGACACTCTATGTTGCTTGCCGAACAGGCAGTGATCACATGAGGATAGTGACATACCATTAGTAGAAGGTACAAGCACCTCCTTTGCTAGAATCCGCAACCCTTTCTCATGGATGTGCACCAATTTTCTATGCCACAAGTATGGTGAAGACTCTTCTTTAGCCACATGCAATCCATCTTTACAAATGACCGTGTTTGTTTTGTATAGTGTACAACACATGGTTCCTTTTGCAATCACCAAGGAATTCCTCGTAAACTTCCATTTCTTACTCTTGAAGAAATTCTAGAAGCCTTCACGATCCATAACACCACAAGATATCAAATTAAGTCTTAAATCAGGAACATGCCTAACTTCTTTGAGGATGAGTGTGTAGCCAGTGTTCGTCTTAACATGGATGTCACCAATTCCAACAATTATGAATGGTCACTATTGCCCATCTTCACCATCCCAAAATCTCCTGCTTTGTAGAAGATGAAGAACTCCTTGTTGGGAGTGGTGTGATAAGATGATGCAGTGTCGATCACCCATTTTTGTCTCATCTTGACTTGAGACTTGGAGAAATTAATTGAAAGAAAGAACAACAATCTCCTCAGTTGCTGTAGTGGTGTTCTTGTCTTCTTCTCGGTTGTTGTCATCCTTCTGTTCCTTCTTCAGCTTTCAGCGGTTTCTCTTTAGATGGCATTCTAATCCACAGTGGTATCATTTGACTCTACCCTTGGACTTGGATCTACCTTTGAACTTGTCTCATCCTTTGAATTTGTCTGAATTATTGGAACCGTTAGTTCTGCTTCGACCTCTGTATTCGGTGACAAGAGTTTGACTGCTTTCATTAACCGTAACAATCCTCCTAGTCTCCACGTTGAACAAATTGCTCACAATATGGTTTAAGGATAGTATTCCATCTGGATCCAAATTGGTCACAGACAATACCAAAGTATCCCAACTCTCTAGTAAAGAGCTGAGCAATAATAAGGATTGAACCTCATCTTCTAATGTGGTTTACATTGAAGATAACTGATTAATGACACTTCGAAATTCATTTAAAAATTTGGCGACAAGAGTTCCCCCATTATACTTCATGTTGACAAGTTTTCTTATCAGGAATAATTCGTTGCTAGTTGTTTTATGATCATAAAGATCTTACAATTTCATCCATAACTCATGGGCAAATGTTTCCTCCGAGACATGACTGAGCACGTTGAAATCTAACCATTGGTGAATAGTTCCAATGGCCTTTCTATTCAACTTGATCCATCGGGATCGTTCATGTCTTTGAGCCTAAAAAAGTCTCCTTCAATTGATCCGTGTATATCTGTATTATACAAAATATCCTCCATCATGGATTTCCAAATTGACCTGTTGAACCCATTCAATTTGATCATGGATGTTGAAGAACATTCCATTTCAAATAACACAACCACCTTTGAGGGACCTGCTCTGATACCACTTGTTAGGTCCCAAATAATTAATTTAGTGGTAAGGTGATATGTGTTAACTAAAATAGATTCGCAACAACAATAATAAAATAAGTAAAGCAATAAAGAGCACAAAGATTTTAAGTGGAAATCCTTAAAAGGGAAAAACCACTAGACACTGATAACTCCACTAATAAACAATGGGAATACAAAATACAAGCTCTCTCAAGTATACCTAAACTTGAGGTATAAACTAATTTTAAGAGACAGTTGGAAACACCCAATTTAACTCACAAGGTAAAATCACTTAACCCCCCCTCTTTAATAATCTCTCACTCTCTTGTAGGTTTACAAGATGAATAAACTCTCAAATTTGCTTGATGAATTTGAATTTGCAGGGATAACCTTTTATAGGAAAAATGTTCCACCTAAATATTTAAAAATTAAGTGAAGACATCTAAATGAGTTGGCATAGGAATATCAACACGAAGTTGCAAACTTTGAAAAAACAAAATTCAAACACAATCAATTAATGGTTAACCCATCAATTCTCCCCCTCCAAACCATGGGGGTATCAAGCCAGCTCCTAATTGTAGCTCAACATGCATCTAAAAATGGAACTTGGAAAGAAATTTTATAAACCTTAAAAAGAACTAAGTAACTACATTCACCCCCTACTTAGTTATTTAAGCTATCTCAAACCAACAAGTGGTATCAGAGCAAGTGCTCAGCTTTTAGACTCATCATCTTAGAGTTAAAGATCCAAATGACTTATAATAACTTTAGTTCCAGCTCAGGATAGACAATACTCCTTGAAGAAGGAATGTCTGTAACTAGGCCTCCACTCTTTAATGGCCAACACTATACATTTTGTAAAAATCGCATTAAAAACTTTATTCAATCACAGAGCATGCAAGCATGGCTAGCTATTGAGCTTCGCCCCAGAATGCACACATTTGTGTGTAATGGGGAGCGAGTCCCAATGTAAGTAGAAGACTATGATGATGCTAAATTAAGGCTTCACGAAGAGAATGTGGCAGTCATCTACTACTTACATTGTACGCTAAATCTTACAAAGTTTAATAAGGTCTCAGGCTACGAAATAACGCAAGAAATCTGGAGGAAGCTGGAGATCACCTATAAGGGGACTAATAAGGTCAAGGAGTCAAAGATCAACCTCATGCTCAAGGAGTATGAGTTGTTCCGCCAGCGAGGGTATTCAATCCATGAATACCAGATTCATTAATATCATTAATGAACTAAAGAGATTGGGCACGGAGTTCACCGAAGAAGAAATGGTAAAGAAGATCCTCCATGTTCTCATTGTTAAGTGGGATGCCAAAAAAAGCACCATCAAAGAGGCATATGATCTTAAGACCTACAACTATGATGAGCTGATAGGCACCTTGCTAACCTAGGAAATGTCTTTGAGAAAATATAATGATAACTCCAAAAGGATTAAAGGCAAGGAAAAAGAGGGCAAAGCCATTATCCTTAAAGCTGACTCATAAATGAATCCACCGGTAGTGATTTAAATAAGCAGATGACACTTCTGACAAGGCAATTCAAGTGCTTAATGAAGAAGGATGAGAAATTCAGTAAGAAAAAGTTTTCCAGGAAAATAAAGTCAACTCAACAGCGACATGGAGCTGAGGAATGACCAAAGAAGGAGCACAACAAAGACATTAAGTGTTTTGGATGAGGTGAAAAAGGTCATATCTAGTCGTCATGTCCTAAATATAAAAAGGACTAGTTCAAGAAGAGATTCGCTTAGATTAATGAGGCACTTACTACCACCTAGAGCGACTCTGAAGAATCTTCATCATCATATGAAGAAGTTACCGATTCCGCCAACCTCTACTTGATAGCGATTGAGAATGATAAGGGCAGGAGCTTAGCATCTTCTTCCAAGAGTAATTCAACCATTGTGATTCTGAAGCTGAGCGAAACAAAGGGAAAAATCTACAAACCGAGGTACATCCTGAAATCCCTTTGTCAATTAAAGAGTTCACTCGGGTACTTTTTGATGTAATGAAGCTAACTAATAAGTGTGAGGGACCACGTTTTGGCGGGCACAACGAAGTAGGTTGAAGGACTCTAATTGAGAATGTTTTTTTAGGAAAATGCTATTTTTGGAAAAACACTATTTTTTGTTATGGGAACAAGTAAAATCAAAATTAGGAAAATAATGTTATAGAAACAAAAGAATTCTATTTACTTGAACTTATTTGGAAATGATAATATTTGGGAAAAAATTGATTCATTATGATATGTGAACAAATAATTTCTATTTATGGAAGCATGTCAATATGAAAACAAATTTTGCATTTTGGAAATGTTGATTCAATCAGAAAAAAATGTTAATTAGAAATGATTTTCATACAAAATAAATGAATAAAAAGAATAATTGATTTACAAAAAAAGTAAACAAATAATTTTAGAATGCTACTACACATGAATTTGGAAATCAAGTTGGCAAAATAAAGAATAAAATTTAGTTTAAATTAAAATCAAAACGGAGTTAGAAAACACCGTTTAAGAAGAATTGGAGTCGCCACCCGATTTAGCTCTACCGGGAAATTCGGTATAGCCAACTAGACTGAGATTCCTGTACCTATTAAATAGAGATTCTAAGTTAGGACAAATCGTTTACTAATCTACATAGTTTAAAATATTAGTTTCAAATATATTATGTCAATTTTATCCAATTTTATGCCTATTTTCAATTTTAGTCCTATGTTGAATTCTACATGCTCATAAAATAGAATAAAAGCAAAACGAAGGAAATAAATATTACAAAAGTTAGCGAGAAATGAAAAGAAAGAAATAAAAATATTACAACCACCTAGCTTACATGGGTCTAAAAAATATAAAAGAAATGACATAAAAAGAGGGGTATTCGCATCCAGGTTCGACTTTGAGATTAAATCTCAAATCCTAACTTCATGAGAAATCCATTTATCACCTTACAAAACTCAAAGAAAACATCAAAATAATCATAACAAACAAAAATATTGCAAGAATGATGAAATGAAATATTAAAAAGTGGTTAAATGATTTTACCCTCAAGTTTACCTTGTGGTATGATTATGAGATGTTCGACTTGTACTTTGAAAATATTTGAACAATTATGAGAAAAACAAATTTTTGTGATTGAAAACAAAAAGAAACAAATTATTTATAAAAAAAGAAAAGGTTTTGAAAGAACTTTTGTAAAAGAAACTTTTTTTAGCAAATAAAAAAAGTAGAGTATAAAGGAATTGTGTGAAAATAGTTCTCGACAAATCCCCCCCCCCCCATTTAAACTTGAAATTTAGAGGCCTATTTATAAGCTTAAGTTTCATGGTTAATTTCATAAACTGGAAATAAATAAATTAGCATTAAACAAAAACTAATCAGAAAAAATATACTCATAGAAAAAATGAAGAAATTAAATCAAAATTCAAACAATTCCTTTCATGTTTTTGTTCTTTTCCATTTTTTTATTTTAATCTAACATTTATTTTTACATTTATTAATCCAAAATTATGGTATAATGATTGATTCTAAAAACAAAAATAAGTTACTAAAATAAAATAGGACAAAGTCAAATAAAATAATAAAATAAAGCCAAAATAAAATGAAAATTAATCGCAAGAACATAAAATAAAACATTATTATTAAACCACAATTGTTCAAAGTCTTGGTATACATCTAAGGTAAAATTTCATCATCAGGCCAGGCAGACCGTGCTCACAATTTGCCCCTCATGTGCATAATACCAAAGATTTGAATCAAAAGGATTTTATCGTACACGAAAACGGTGAGCTGAAAACAAAAGTTAGAAGTGTGCAATAATTTACAAGGGGATGAAAAGAGAATTTAGCAATATGCCATTGAAATTTATTGAGTTTAGGCTCAGTGGCTCGTCAGATGACATTGACTCGATGGCGCGCCGGATATATTATGTTTTGTTGGTGACATTGGCTCAATGGCGCATCGGATGACATTAGCTCGATGACTCGTCGAGTGACATTGGCTCGATGGCTCATCGGGTGACATTGGATTGATGGCACATCAAATATATTGTGTTCAGATGGTGACATTGGCTCGATGGTGCGTCTGGTGACATTGGCTCGATGGTGCATCTAGTGACATTGGCTTGATGGCACGTCAAATGAAATTGGCTTAGTAGCTCATCGGATGACATTGGCTCGATGGCACGTTGGGTGACATTGGCTCGATGGCACGTCCGGTGACATTGGCTCGATAGCTCGTCGGGTGACATTGGCTCGATAGCTCATCAGGTGACATTGGCTCGATGGCACATCGGGTGACATTGGCTTGATAGCTCGTCAAATGACTTTGGCTCGGTGGCGCGCTCGATAGCTCATCGGATGACATTGGCTCGATGGCGTGTAGAGTGATATTGGCTCGATGACTTGTCAAACATTGGCTCAATGAATCGTCGGGTGACATTAGCTCGATGGCTCGTCGGGTGCCATTGACTTGATGGCTCATTAGATGACATTGGCTTGATAGCACATCGGGTGACATTGGCTCAATGGCTCATTGGGTGACATTGGCTCGATAGCTCGTCGGGTGACATTGGTTTGATAGCGTGTTGGATGATATTGGCTTGATGGCATGTCAAATATATTGTGTTTAGATGGTGACATTGGCTCAATGACACATCAAGTGGCATTGGCTCGATGGTGCGTTGGTGACATCAGCTCGATGGCGCATTAGGTGACATTGGTGCGATTGCTTGTCAGGTGACATTGGCTTGATGGCTCGTCGGATGACATTGGCTCGATGGCACGTCAAGTATATGATTTGATGTGATTTTGAATGGTAATGGAAAATAGTTTACATTCATTGAACGATAATTTTAGAAAAAAAAATTTTTGCCCCTTCATCCAAGAACATAAATTGTAGAGAAGTTGTTACTTTGGTGTATGTTTGGTGGTTTTTCCTTGTGAAAATCGTAATTTTCAAAAATTTTGGGTCCGCCTGATTTTGAAAACAGTTTTTTAAAGCATACAAGAAATCTTAGAATTAGCTTACCCATTTGGGGCCCTTACTAGCCATTCTTTTAAGCGAAGTGAAAGTATAAACGACATATGATTTGGTTAAGAGTTTGGGGTTTTTATGGGAATACCAGAAAAAGTCAAAATAATTTTAGGACATGTCATGGTGTAATTTCACAAATCTCACATTTTAAGTTTTGATTTTTCAAAAAACGTGAATTTAAGTTTTGATTTTTCAAAATACGTGAACATAAGAATAACCACCAATTTCGGGTATAATAGTTATTATACCAGGTATAACAGCTATTATACTAGGTATAACAGCTATTATACTAGGTATAACAGACATTATACCTGGTATAACAAACATTATACCTGGTATAACAGTCATTATAGCAGGTACAATGTCTGTTACATAGTTCGAATATGAAATTTCAAACTAGATCTTAAAATTTTCATTATCTTCAATGATTTTGAATATTTCTCTAATATTCTTTGTTATGTTGACTATTATATCGGGTATAATAGTCATTATACATGGTATAATGGCTATAATATTATTCAAATTTGATATTTGAAACTTGATCTTATTACTTTTTTATCTTCAATTATTTTTTATAATATTAGTTTGTATTAAACCAGGTATAGAGACATGATATGAAAACTGGATTCTAATGTGAAATATGAAACTTGATATTGATACCTTTTTTAAATCCAATTGATCGAATATTATTTAATATTATTCGTTATAATGACTGCTTTACCAGGTATAATTACCATTATACCTGGTATAATGACCATATAATATTCAAATGCGAAATCTGAATTTGGATCTTAATACTTTCTTCATCTCCAATGATTTGAATATTCTTTGAATTGTTATGGTGATTATTATACCAGATATAATACTCATTATACCAGGTATAATATTCATTATACCATGTATATGACTTAATCTGCGACTGGAATTGAATTTGAAATTTGAAATGGATCTTATTATATTTCATATTTAATGATTTGAAAAATCTGTAATATCATTCGTTCAAAAAAACTTACAGATTTGTTAACAATCAAACCACAAAAACATCAAATATGAGAAACTTGAAATCATGAGTTCAAACTTCATAAATGTACCAAAATAATAAATCTCCTCCATTGTAAAAACCACAACAAACACAAAAACACAGAAGAAAGAGATCTAAAGAAATTGCCAGAAAAGAGAAACAAGGTAAAAAAACACAAAACGCAATCTGGAAAAAAAGAAGAAAAATGAAAAACAAACTCAATCGCGATCCAAAATAGGAAACTTAATCGCAAATCCAAATCTGAAACTTAAATCGTGATCCAAATTAGAATACTCAATCGCTATCCAAATCGAAAAACTCAAATCACGATCCAAAATCCAGAAAAAAAGAAACAAGATGAAAAAGAATCAGAAAATAACAAATCAAAACTCACGCAATAAGAACAAACTCAATAAAATCAAAATCTGATGAAAAATCGTGATCGAACTGATGAAACGGAATCAGATGAAAATGCCACAAATCTTGATTTGAAGAGAGAGAGCATGAATAAGAAGAAGAAGAAGAGATACAGAGAGAGTAAAATATAAAAAAAACAGAGACAATGAAGAAGAAGAAGAAGAAGAGACCTTTCTAATGAGGAATGTGAAAAGTCAGTTAAAGCAAAAATCAAAACTTAATAAATGAGTAAAACAAAAATATTATTCCATTATTGTAAAAGGAAAAATATTTTACTCAAATATGGTATTCACTTGTATTTTCCTAAGAGTTTCTCTTATGAGTAGATTCTTGCCCATACCCTTGAATATTTCCTCAGTTCTTCCATTTCTCAAGATGTGGGCGATTGATAAGTGAGACTCCATTTATTTCTACAATATGAAAATGCAACAAATGTGATGCATGCTCATATGTATGAATGAGTTCAATATGATGAAGAAAATAAGTTTCTTCTTGTCATTTGCAAGGATTGATCATCTAGCTCCAACTTGAGAGATTGTTACCATCATGGGGAGATGTGCAATGTCAGTCTATGGATCATCAAATTCAAAGTCGACTAGATAGGCAAGAAGATCATTATTAGGTTCCATGATATATGCTCTTAAAAGATGGATACTTAAACATTTAGATGGATCGCTTTTTGGTTTTCAATCCATCAAAATTGCCTTAACTTTTTCTTATGTTCTCATTGTGATGTTTCAACTTAGCATACCTTTATTATAACCTTAACTTTTGCATAAATTGCCCTTTTAGATTTTCAGCTTTTTGAGTTCCCTTAATTTTTGCCTGAACTACCCTTTCAGGTTTTCAATCTAGTAGGCTTTTCTTTTTTCTTTTAATTTTTTTATAAAATGAATTCTCATATTTCCCAAGATTAATGATAGTTAGGTGATTGCACCTTGATAAGTGGAGATCATGATATTCATCTGGTTTGCTCAAGTAATTGTTGATTTCTCCACCTTGATATCTTTGATGATTGATCATGGACTTCATTTCCAAAGGGAATTTCCTTCAATGGATATCATTGTGATAGTTCATTCACACACAAGCTAAAATGATATGCTTATTGTAAGCACGGGATTTTGTACCAGCTCGTGCGTTCAATGATGATGGCTTTTCGGGAA
Source organism: Euphorbia schlechtendalii (assembly GCA_949673415.1). Classification (NCBI taxonomy): domain Eukaryota; kingdom Viridiplantae; phylum Streptophyta; class Magnoliopsida; order Malpighiales; family Euphorbiaceae; genus Euphorbia; species Euphorbia schlechtendalii. The sequence goes on along the minus strand of CATIWQ010551012.1, from coordinate 165 downwards.
ATTTATCCTCGAATCACACGATTTTCGACCACCCGACGATCTTCATATGGGAATCCTCCTCGGACGTTTTAAATTATTTAACTAAATATATATATATATATATATATATATATATATATATATATATATATATATATATATATATATATATATATATATATATAT
>CATIWQ010550889.1:0-31084 GCA_949673415.1 Euphorbia schlechtendalii | reverse complement strand
GCCATCAACTACCAGATGAAAAGACACCTTTTGGAAGCTAACCAATCATAAAAAGGTACCTTTCCATTGTGGATAAGGATAAAACTTTGCATCCAATCACAATGCAGTGATGCAACCCTTCGCCAATGGACACGACTCTTCGTTTAGATAGATGTAACCCTTCGCACTCTATAAATAGAGGTTCAATCAACCATTATCGTGGGGTGGCATGGTTGGGTATATGATAGAGAGCATATAGATGATATGCGTGATACACAATAGAAAGTGAAAATTGTATAGATTTCACTAGTTTAAAGTTATAGCGAGAAAAATGTATAAGTGATTTGATACTTATTTCAATCACTAGATTTCTCCACTTATTCGATCAATTGTTGTATGAATGTAATTGCAAAGCACTTATCAATAAAATTTTTTGTTCTTCAACATTCATTTGTTTGACATTCACAAAGAATAGCATCCTAGCGGAGGTTCTGTACGAGTCGAGACCAAATTCAAAGTTGACGCATGAATTGTGGGAATTGACGACTCCCATGAAAGAGTGTTTCACTTGCATACCTTCCGACTTTACTTTGTTTTCTACTTATACTTTCTATTTCAAAGTTTATGATATGTTTATGTGTCATAATGAGTATTTCGTGTTACATCTCTTATATTAATTAAGTTATATGCTTTCGAGTTAACTTTAAGAGCGATTTTGGGGTTAACAAGATTGTGTATAATCACTGGATCTGTAATTATAATGCTGTTTAGTGAGCCAACATTTTTGGAGTGGTAACTTGCTAAATATGGCTATGTGAGAGCAACCCGTACTAATCATAGTAATATTGTTATCCAGGTTCTTATAAGTGTCATAATTCGTTTACCCTACATCTAGAAAAGTCATTTCATGTGTTGCTCTGCGGTGAATTATTGAATATTTGGGCTTCTAGAAGCATGTTTGTTGAAGTTATCTAGTGTAAGAAATCTTCTTGATGATTTTGCATGTTTTTCTCTACTATACTTGTTCTTTGGAAATATCTATATAATCTACATCTTCTCTAATCTCTTCATGCATTTGTCTATTCATCAGTCTATCATCCAATCCATCCAAACCCTCCAATAACTAATTATCTTATTTCTTTTGTTCCGTGACTCTAGTTGGTCTTAAGAACTGAATTCCTTCCTTATGGGATCGATATCTTTTAAAACTACATTGAAACTATATACTTGCAGTGGTCACCATTTTTCTATTTGATAAGCGGTATTGACAGCATCTGTTCGCATTTTGAACTTTTATCTTATCAGTAGAAAAGTGGGGAACAAGGTTTTTGGCTTCATCACTAAATATAAGCCCATCTAAATTAGTATAGTCAAAACCTTGCGATCATGTTTTTGGCTAAAGTTGGGAGTCGTCAACTCTCGCAAATTCTGAATCTACAGAACCTCCACTAGGATGCTATTCTTTGTGAATATCGAAAAAATGAATGTTGAAAAACAAAAAAATTTATTGATAAATGCTTTGCAATTATACTCATACAATAATTGCTCGAATAAGTAGAGAAATCTTGTGATCGAAATGAGTATCGAATCACTTATACATTTTTCTCGCTATAACTTTGAACTAGTGAAATCTATACAATTTTCACTTTCTATTGTGTATGCCACCCCACGAAAATGGTTGATTGAACCTCTATTTATAGAGTGCGAAGGGTTGCGTCTATCCAAACGAAGAGTCGTGACCATTTGTGAAGGGTTACATTACTTCATTGTGATTGGATGCAAGTGTTATCCTTATCCACAATGGAAAGGCACCATTTTATGATTGGTTGACTTCAAAAAGGTGACTTTTCATTTAGTAGTTGATGGCGGTTGATGGTGGTTGATCATTTTTATCCGATGGTTGGTAGTTGAGAAGAGTTTACCAATAACCATCACAAGTCGTGATCGTGAATTACATGTCATGATCGTGACTAATGGTTGACAACTTTCTATTTTGAAGAATAACAAGTCACAACCGCGAATGGGTGTCACGACCGTGAATTATGTTTTTCTTCAAAATTCTTCTTGCAACTTTATAGATCTTCGACAGCTTTGATCCTAAGCCAAATCCTTTTGTTCCACGCATCTTTTTGCATAGAATTCCATCTTTGATCATTTCACTCCCAAGATTCATCTAGTTTCTGCAATTGTATTAAAAACAACTACATACCACGTGAAATCTTTTATATGAATTATAAAATGAATCAAAACCATATCATTTTATGATTGAAAATATCAAGATAATAAGTGTAATTATACACTTATCAACTTAGATTAGTGAATACACACCAACATTCTGTACCGACACCTTTTCATTGTAGAGACCACTTGAATACTCTTTTTTTCTAAGTGACAAATCCTTTTTGAAACCTAAAATGCATCAAACAAAAATATTCTATTTTCACAGGATAGTTAAAGCCAACAACGTAGCGTATTTTACTCAACATCTCATAAAGCACTCAGATTAACCTATGATATATCGCATAAACTTTGAAGCTGAGTTATTCAACACAACAACTCTCGCAACACTAAGCCTTAACCTAATTAAGCCTTTGTCATGCTGAGTTGTTTCTTCACAAAACAACTTCAAGCTAACTACTTAATTATGAGTCTGCTTAGTATCTAATTAATTTTACTATCCTAAGTAATATGTTATCTCCAAAACTTAAATATTGTGACGTATTATAAAGCTAGGTTCAGCAATCTCCCTCATTTTGGAATAGATAACAAACTAGACAGTAGTAGAAATTAACTAAGTATAAGCTTATGGATATAGAAATACCTGGTAGGTGATAATAGATTCCCTCATACTGAGTGAACTCCCTTAGATAGCATAGATTCCCCCATGCTGTGTGGATTTCCTTTAGTCAGCACAAGTTCCCCCATACTAAGTGATCTTTCCTTTAAATTTGGGACTTATCTTAATCAACTTCTCCAAACTATGTGGTCTATATTTATTTTTTCATGACACAAGTTTATGCAAGAACCAGATTCAAGCAACTCAGCTTGCTATGTTTGAGTGGGTAAAGGTACAAATTCATCAAGACTAGTTGATTTATCAAGCTAGTCTTGGCTAATTTCTTCCAATTCATCCTCACTTGCTACTAGCTTGAGGTTCATGCTTGCTCTGTTTGGAGAAAGCCTCTTATTTTAGATACCCTTGAGCTTCTTTTCAGCTAGATCTAAAGAACTCATAACTTTAGGGTTCACTTGAGAAAATTTTCTTTTCCTTTTCCTTAGGTCATTGATAATTTCAAAAGCTTTCATCTTTCATACTACTCTATAGATTCTAGATTTGAAGTATGAAAGTTTATTGCATCAATTTCTTCAATTGCCTCCTTTGGTCTATCCTTACTTCTCACTCACCTTTAGTTTTGAGCTTGAGTTTCTTCTTAGGCTCCCCTTAGAGGGAACCACAACTTCCTTTTACCTTGCTGGACTGGCCTTCTTCTTAATAATTGGACTTATAGCTACCTTTACCTTCTTCAAATGCTCCCTATTAGGGAGCTCATCCTTTAATTCCAGCTTCGGGTCTTCATCCTCATCAATTTCTAAATCCATGTCCTCCTTGAGCACACTTTCGGTACAACTATAGGGACCTTCGTTTCCTTAACATTCTGGATTTTGTTGTATTTAGAGTGCAAGGTTGAAATTTGGAGAGCTTGAAAGTGCCTTAAGTGAAAATATTTCCTCATTATGATCAAACACTTTCCCTTTACCCTCTCATAGCCTTCCACTTTTATCTTTAGGGCCTTCACTATGGGTGTAATGAGATAAACATAGTGGAACATAGTTGTCACCTTTTGAGGTGGTGAAGATTCAACACTAGCCAGTTGAGCTGCTTTCCATTCACCATATGGAAGATTATGCATCATTCAAACTTTGTGGAGCTTGAAAGACAGCCCATCATGGGCATGAGGTACTTCACCAAAAACTCATGGCAAGCCTTGGCCTCTAAGTCATCCTAAAGGCCCTAATTTCCCTAGAGCCATGGTCACTTGGAAACTCCCAATCATCTAAGATATCCACACGATATTCATCTTCATTCCTTCTTAGTTGATCCCCCTTGGTGTACATTCTAAAAATTCTTCCAATAAGTTTTGTAGAGATCAAATAGGACTTTTTGTTAATTTATGTAGCTAAACTATTAGGAAAACCCTCTATTATATACAAGTTGGTGTAAAAGCTCTTCATTACTTCCTTGATTGCAGGACCTTCAAGGTAGAGGAAGTTCCTTAAGTTATGCACCTTGATCACACTCTTCAAGAACTCGTACTATAGCAAGCTATTATAGTCCACTTCATAAACTTAACCAAACTCCCTTTCTTCAATACCCCATTTGGTTAGGGTAAACATGGTGCCTTGGGGAAGAATCACTTTCTCCATTCCTTTAGCAATATTAATGAATATATTCCTCTAAGATGTTTCCTTTAGGATCAACTAATATTGATTGAGAGAGCTTTCTTGATTTTGAGATGCCATGTGCAGTTGAAAATTTGAGAAGAGAGACATTAGGGATTTGAGAGAAAACGATTATAATTCTTAAGAAAGAGTAACTCTCTCTCCACTCTAAGTCTCCCCTTATATAGCCAATACAACTACAAAACAACTTGTGTCTAATTTCATAGGCTAAGATCAAAGTGAATGGTGAAATTGAACAAAATATTAATCGACTTAGTAAAACGCTGCAATTTAAGTAACAACAGTCTAAATTCAAATTCTCTTAAAATGTGTGATTTTAACTTTAATCGTGAGAACTTAAAGTAAAATGATTTACCAAGTTGAGTGAATATGTGTTACCTCAATTAAGGTAGCACCACTTTGATATATCTTAGGACACTTAGCCATCTTCTAGAAATTTTCTTCAAATTGGATTCTCCATGCCTATTAGCACTCTGAGAGTGTTGAACTACTCTTTTGGTAAAGGCTTTGTGAAAATATCTATGCTCTGCTCCTTCGATGGAACATATTCCAATTTGACATCTTATCTTAACACATGATCCCTTATGAAGTGATGTTTAATTTTGACATGCTTCATCATGCCATGATAAACTGGCATAACTTTGAGGCATTTAGACTTTATACTATAATGTTTCAATTGTTGCTTAATCCATAGGAATTATGCTATGCAACTTCTTGCTTCCATGTACTTAGCTTCTACAGTACTCAACGCGATGAAAGTTTACTTCTTGTTGTACCATGATACAAGGCATTCTCCAAGGAAATGACATCCTCTTGTGGTGATTTTCCTATCAAGCTTATCCTTGCCATAGTCAGCATCTGTGTATCCTCTTGGAATGAAATCTAGCTATTTGGATACCACAAACCTGTATCAATAGATCCTTGCAAGTACCAAAGAATTTTCTTAACAATAGTTAAGTGAGATTCTGTGGGGTCAGCTTGATAACGTGCATAATAGCATACAAAGTATTAAATATCAGGCTTACTAGCTATTAAGTAAAGAAGTGAATCAATAATAACTCTGTAGAACTTACTTTCTTCAGGCTTACCAGACTCATCCTTACTCAAGATAGTATCTATGGACATGGGAGTTGACATTGGCTTTGATTACTCCATGTCAAACTTCTTCAGAATTTCTTTAACGTATTTCTCTTGATTAATGATGATTCCATCTTTACTTTTCTTGATCTGTAGTCCAAGAAAAAATTTGAGCTCTCCTATCATTGACATTTCAAACTCACTTTTCATCTGCTTTCTAAACTCCTTGCAAAATCTTTCATCAGTTTCTCCAAATATGATATCATCAACATATAATTAGATTAGCAACACATCCTCTTTTTTTTGCTTAATAAATAGAGTTTTATTAGCTTTTTCCTCTTTTATAGCCTTTACTAAATAAAAAGTTAGTCAACCTCTCATACCAAGCATAGGGTGCTTTCCTTAGTCCATGTAATGATATCTTAAGCTTGTACACATGCTCTGGATTCTTGGAATCTTCAAATCCAAGAGTTTAATGCACATAAATTTCTTCTTGAATGAAACCATTCGGGAATGCAATCTTCACATCCATTTGAAATAACTTGAAATTCATATGGGAAGAAAAAACATACATAATCTTGACAGTTACAAGTCTTACCACAAGTGTAAAGGTCTCGTCATAATTAATTCCTTCTTACTGGTTGTAGCTTTCCGAAAACAAGTCTGGCCTTGTTTCTTAAAACATTTCCATCTTCATCAAGGTTTTTCTTGAATACCCATTTAGTTCCATTGATTGATTTTCCTCTGGGCTATGGTACTAGATCCTAAACATCATTGTGTTTGAATTGATCTAATCCTTTTTGCATCACAATCATCCAACAATCATTGCCTTTTGCAACTTCGAACTTGGGTTCAATCAATGAGATGAAAGATGGATGGCTCATCATTCTGTTGAGCTGACCTCTCATCATAATAAGATTATGAATACCATCTAAAATACTATCAATTAGGTGATTTCGATGTGTCCTAATCTCTATTGGATGATTGGAATCTACAACTGGAATTTTCATACTAGGTTGTTGCTATTGTTCTTGATCTTCTTCATTGAAATTGATTGAAAGATCTTCATCAGTCTTCACTTCCTTAGTATTTTGCTCTTGTGCTATATTGGGTAGCATAAAGAGTGATATGCTAAGTTGATTTTCTCCTTCTTCATCAGCATCAGAGGCACATCTTCCTGCATTGATAGTTTCATCGAAATTCACATGCATAGACTCCTCCAAATGATTGGTTCTCTTAACATATATTCTATATGCCCTATTGTTAGTTGAGTAACCTAAAATGATAACTCCATCTACCTTGGGATCAAACTTTCATAATTGCTCCTTTGTATTTAATATAAAACAACAATAACTAAATAATATGAGATAGACAATTATAGGCTTACACCCGTACAAAAGCTCAAAAGGAGTTTTCTCCAAAATTGGGCTAATTAAAACTCAATTAAGGATATAACAGGTTGTCTGAACAACTTCCCCCCAAAATTACTTCGGTAGATTGTTATCACTCAACATGGAGAGGGCTTTCTCAATAGTTAGTCTGTTCTTCCTTTTGACAACCCTATTTTATTGAGGTGTATAAGGAGTAGAAAAGTTGTGGTTAATACCATATGTTGAACATATTATTCAAAATGGAAATTCTTGAATTCATGTCCGTGATCACTTAAGATTCTATTGAGTTTAATTCCTAGTTTGTTCATAATCTGATTACTTAGATTGACAAAAGACTCAAAGGTTTCATCTTTTCTACTAAGTAAGATTACCTAAGTGAATCTCGTGAAGTCATCAACTACAACCAAAGAAAGTCTCTTTCTAACCATACTCATAGGTTAGACAAGGCCAATCAGATCCAAGTGTAGGAGTTCCAACAGTCTCTTAGTTACTACATTGTTAATTGATAAATATGAATTTCTAGCATGCTTAAAAATTTAACAAGATGAGAAAAGTCTACCTTTTTCGAAGCTAATACCAAGAAAACCCACAACTAATTGCTTTTTGGCCAATTTGGATAAAATGTTCAAATTTATATAACCCAAACTTTTATGCCAAAAGAACAAACTCTCCTCCTTAGATACAAGACAAGCATTAGTGGAGCTAGGGGATAAGTCAATCATAGGAGCAAATAGTTGAATCAGTTTTACAATTAATTATTTTGCATCCTAGTGAGTCAGACATAATCTTTCTACCTTTGTCCAAAGCTAGGCTATGCTAACTAAGTTGAACTTCAGTCCTTTGATAAGAGATGCCTCTTCGATTGAAGGATTAACACCCATTATGCCACATCAAATAATCTTGCCTTTTGTTATCTCCAAAGCTGACACTCCCATTTCTTTTATGCTCCAATGAGATGAACAACTTCTCATCTCCATTCATATGCCTTGAGTAACTACTATCCAAATACACAAATTCTAGTGTCATTAGCGGATCATAGGCTCACCTACAAAACAATCAAGTCCTTTTAGGTACCCATGCCTTTGGGCTGAGTCCTCCCTTATTAGCAGTGCTTATGTTTGATGAGTTTCGAGACCACCAAACCTATTATAAAAAGTAAATTGTAGTTTGTGGTAAACATGGGTCAAATCCACAGGGAATGATATTTATCAAGTAAATCTTAATTTGAAAGATTAGAGTGACCAGATCGTTATTCTTTATTAGAGTTGTAGGTTTTAAAACTAAATATAGGAAATAAAAAAATTAATAAAAGACTGAATCAACAATTTAGAGGAAATCGTGTATCATAGTGATCACTAGATAAGGGGTAAATTGCATCAAGATTTAGGTTTAGTTATACTAGCACTCTGCTTCGTACAATGTTAGAAACTCTTCCTTACTTTGTATGGGGATTGTGCTTCGCACCTCAATCACCTTATTATTCATCATGACTCTCGATGACGTACTAAAGAGCTTTAGAAAATAGTAATAGATATTAGAAAAGCCTAAAGCCTAACTGACAGGTAGTTAGACTCCCAACAGGTGTTAGATTGTTGTTCTCTAGTCTCGGTGATGATAAAGAGACCGTTGTCACTTACTCATTCTTAGAAACAATTACAGATAAAAAATTCAGAGATAACAATAAATCACAAAGACTTACCTTATGGCTGATTAGACCACATAGAGACTAAGGATTTAATAAAATGGGTATCAAGATCAACAAATAAGTCACCTTATGGATTGTTGTATTCAAGATTAGTCCTCACACTAATCAAACATGGCCATGACCCTTATTTGGTCAAGTCACTTGGAAATTAGCTAGACATGACTGAGATAAAATGCAAATAAAAGTAACAAGACTAAATGTAAAATATGCGAATAAAATAAAAGACTCGTAAAATAAATTGTGAAACCGTTTGAACCAATAAAGAAGTTAAAACTAAATTAATAAAAGCAAGAAGAATTAAATCTAAGAAAAGTTTAAAAACAAAATAAAACTAGAAAATAGTTCAAACTATAGGCTAGACTAAAAACTTAACTGAACTAGACTCTTTTTCTTGTGGGATTCGGCCCCTATTTATAATGGATTGGCCAAATCTAGTTGTTTCCTAGTATTTGCCTTTAATAGTGTTTATTCTTATTTTGGTCTTATCCTTTAGTCTTTTACTTGGAGATAAAAATTGTAGAGTTTTATCCTTACTTGAAATTAGAATTTGTGAAGGAAAGTAAATCCTTTTCTTGATCAAAACTCCTTAGAAATAGACTTTGCTCGGAATGATGATTCTTCCTTTGACTTTTATGCTCTTATCTTTTCAATTGGATGTGTCTTTGACATTTTAGAAGATTTTGGAATTTGCGAAAGTTACTGGGACTTGCTAAGTGGAAAGACTAGGATCTCAATGAAGTACTCATTTTGGTTGTTTTTATCAACTTTTCTCCAAATCACCTAAAAATCCTGAAATGATAGAAAACAGTAGTAACAAAGCTTATAAAGACTAAAACATACCCATTAAGATATAAATGAAGCATAAAAATGTTGTATTTACAACCTACCAAATCTCCCCACACTTATTCCATGCTTGCCTCCAAGTATGAATACAAAGATCAGGAAGAAAAGAGAATAAGAACTACATAAAAACCCTAAAAATTTTTGCAAAGATAATGAGATCTTTCACCAAGATCATAATAGAGTTCTTATCAAGCATCGAGAGTTTAATGGAAGAGTTATCCTTAAGAAAACATAAAGACATTGCTAAAAAATCCAAGAATTACTTGGTTGAATTTATTAAAGAGATAAATTATTGAATGGAAAACTTCATAATTACCTTTTAAGTTGGTCGTTTCGCTTGGTGGGGTCCCTAGACACATAGTCAAAAATGAAAATAAACAAAGAAATTAACTAAATATTTTTTTCTTTTTTTCTAAATTTTTCATTTTTTCATATTTTAAATTTTATTTCATTTTCTATTTTTTTTAATTTTCTTTTCTTTGTGGACAAATAAAACCCATGAAACAGTCATTGCCTTGTTACTAGTAAAACAATGCTCTTTCTCCTTTGGCCTTATGATAGAGACTTCACCTAGTTGTGAGCCAAGTTAAACTCTTTCTCCTAAAACACAATTATGAAAGAGTCATCACCCTATTACTAACCAAAGAATGCTATTTCTTCTAAGACTCAAACAAAACAGAAAATAAAGCAAGTGAATAAACCACCAAGTTTATTGAAAAGAATGGGTTAAGGTCTCGGTGAAGGTATAAAGATACAGAGACCTTACTAAAATAAACCAAGTCTAAATGCGAAGATAAATATTTAAGCTTTAAGACATTCATTGGGACATAAATTTTACAAAGTAACTTTCAAAATTCAATCATTGGAATAAACTTTGCTTAAAATAGTTATCGATACCAAGTAAGGTTAGTTAACTCAGTCCTTGTTACTTGTTTAATTAGTCATTATGAAGGTATCTCTCTTCTTTGCATTTCCTCATTTCTTTGTAACAGGTTAGAGTAAAGTAATTCATTATGGAAAGTAAAGAGAGAACACTTGAATTTGGAAGACTAATTTTTCTTTTAATTTTTTTATCTTTACATTCAAGTAGAATTTTAAATATTTACAATGAGAATGCAAAATGATAGAATTCAAAGGAAAAAGAATAAAACCCTAAATATTAAAACGAAAAAAGATGAAAAAAAATAAACGAAAGAAAAAAGATAGTGTTCCCCTCCGCCATACTTAAATTTTGCATTGCCCCTAATGCAAATATCCTAAAAAGAAACAAAAATAAAAAGGAAAATAAAAGGAAAGGAGAAAGAAAAAGGGAAAAAAATCGTTTATTGTCCATGTGGAAAGGAGGAACGTGAAAGAGACCTACTCCGGGTGTTGCTGGTGAGCTTGATGCTTGAAAGGCTTAAGTTGGAGATGATCACAAAGAGTGTCCATGTTAAATTCCAGGGTATCACAACGAGTTCTGAGGTCTTCATTTTTAGCATTGAGTTGCAGAGAGCTGTTGAATAGGTCATGGTACTAATTCTCAAGAGCATTAAACTTCTCGAGCAACTTAGTGTAGACGGTTGGAGTGAGATTTTCTGCTACTACTACTCTAGGAGTCTCCTGATAAACCTTTAGATCAACGGATCTGGTCTTTGAAGGGCCAGAGGGATGCATTTGTTTGATCCCATTGTAGGTCTCCACCATCAACATGGTCTCCAAGTTCTCCATGCTAAGCAAAGTGGTCTCTGGAAGCGGAGTGCAGCTTGAGGGATTGAAATGATCCATTCCATGTACTTTCACCTAGATCACATCACCAAAAATGGGAAGATTTTTCCCTCTTCTGAGAGAGAACTGTATTTCCTTGGCCAACTAAGTGCCTGGTTGAAGTTTCCTATCAATTTCCATGCTCCACAAAATGTTGAGCTCCTTCTCATTGATGGTCTTGGAGCTCTTCTGGCGACTTGAAAAGTTGAAAGTAAGGATCTTGTGGTAGTAGCAAATGTGGGGCTCATAGATATAGTAGGCTTTGGCATCTTTGGACTTTTAAGAGTAACCCGAGAGTCATTGTTACAGAGAGAATAGTAAGTCTCTATGGCCTCGAGTACCTGATCCTTGATACCAAGACTCCCCATAGTCTTAGTGCATGTGGATTTGCATGGCTTTCACGCTACATCCTTGTAACGATTGAAGATGTCGCGGGGACCTGGCTTATCGAATGTGTTGAACACCTTCCTCTTGGCTGAGATCGGAGTCTTCACCTTTGTGACCTTTGCCTTCTTTCTCCCGGAGACTTTAAAGCTCCTTGTGTGAGGTTTGCGCTTTGGTGTGAGTATTAGAGGCGTTGGAGTGTACTCCTCCTTATTACCGTCATTAAGGATGATAATTTTTTCTTTGAACTCCACAGTAGGTGAGTCCTCTCCCTTTCCCAGAGACTTAGTAGTCTACTCGTCCTTGTGGATGATCTCTGGGAAAATAGTATTGAGGGGGCTTACTTGGATGAGAGTGGAGTTGTCGTTACCGAAACTCGTGATGAATGGTATATGCTATTTTCCATGAGTGCACTTGGTGGTTGCTTTATGGCAAAAGCTGGTTCTTGTAGTGGTGGAGGGAATGGTTATTGTGGCGGTTACGGGAGTAGTCTATATAAGAGAAGCCATTTATGGAGAGAAGGAAGAGAGAATTGGTTTGCTTTTTCTAGAGAGAGGGAGTTCATTCCAAGTGTAGGTGAAATGGAGAGGGTAAGGTCCTATTTATGGGGAAAAATGTGCATGGAGACCAGGTAAAGGTTAAATTTTTAAATAAAAGGGACCTTTGGGTAATCATGGTAATGTAATGATGACTTGAGTTTAATTGAGTAACTACCGTTGTGACCTCATGTGTAAGCCCATGCTTGAAAGTGATGCAATGAATCTGGATAGGTTTATATCATTACTCTCTCCTCTATCTTCCTTTTGCGCGTGACTCTTTGATTCTTTCTTTACTCCACGTGACTCTACATTTCCTCCTCTTCTCCATGCGACTCTTCCTCTTTTAATCATTAAGTGTCTGTATCATTTGAAGAATCTTTTCAATCCTAATTAAGAGTTCTTAATTATTACCACTAAACTAAATCTAAAATAAATTCTAATTAGATCCTAATTTAAATAAAAAATAATAAAATAAAGAATTCTTAAACATGCTTAGTGATAAGTATATAATTACACTTATTATTATATTAATTTTATACACTAAACACTATAGTTTAAGTCATTTTTATAATTCATATAAAAGATTTTACGTGGTATGTAGTTGTTTTTGGTGCAAATGCAGATACTAGGTAAATCATGGGAGTAAAATGATCAAAAGTGGAATTTTATGTAAAAAGAGAGAAAAAGGTGCAAAAAGATGAATGGAACTTAAAAATTTGGGTTAGGATCGAAGCTGTTAAAGATTAGTAAAGTTATAAGGAGAATTTTGAAGAAAAACACATTTCAGGGTCATGACAACCACTCGTGATCGTGACTTAGTATTCTTCAGAAAAGAAAATTGCCAAACAGGTATTCATGGTCGCGACATTTATATTGTGATCGTGACCTGTATAGTTTTTTGGTCAAATCTTCTTAACTACCAACCACCATATAAGAACGAATAACCACCATCAACTGCCATCAACTACGAAACGAAAAGACACCTTTTGGAAGTCAACCAATCATGTAAAGGTGCCTATCCATTATGGATAAGATTAAAGCTTCTCAACCAATCACAATGAAGTAATGCAATCATTCACCAATGGACACAACTCTTCGTATTGATAGACGCAACCCTTCATACTCTATAAATAGGGCTCCAAACTTCACCAATTTTGTGGCATGGATTGTGAGTGACTATGTGTGTGTTATAGTGCATGTGTATGCATAGATAGAGAGTAAAAATTATTTAGTTTTTGCTACGTTCATAAGTGTTAGCGAGAAAATGTATAAGTGATTCAAATCCTTAATTCGATCACTAGATTTCTCTACATATTCGAGCGATTGTTATATAACTGTAATTGAAAATCACTTATCAATAAAATTTTTCATTCTTCAACATTCGTTTATTCAATATTCACAAAGAATAGCATCCTAGCGGAGGTTCCGTACGAGTCAAGATCGAATTCAAAGCAGACACAGGAATTGCAGGAATTGACGACTCCCATTAAACAGTGGATACGGTTTGATAAACTTTAGCTTTCACTTATATACCTTACAACTTTTCTTTGCTTTCTACTTATACTTTCTATTTCAAAGTTTATGATATGTTTGTGTGTCATAATGTTTATTTCGTGTTGAGTCTTTTATATTAATCAAGTTATATGCTTTTGAGTTAACTTTAAGAGTAGTTTCATGGTTAACGAGATTGTGTATAATCATTGGATCTGTGATTATAACGCTGTTTAGTGAGCCAACATTTTTGGAATGGTAACTTTCTAAATGTGGCTATGTGATAGCGACCCGTACTAAGCATAGTAATATTCTTATCTAGGTTTATATAATCGTCTTAATTCGTTTCCACTAGATTTAGAAAAGTCATTTGATGTGTTGCTCTCCGGTGAATAATTGAATATCTAAGTGTCTAGAACCGAGTCTGTTAAATTAATCTAGTTAACATAATATCTTTGATGACCTTGCTTGTTTTCTTTACTATACTTGTTCATAGGGAAAATCTATATACTTTTATCTTCTCTAATCTTTCATACATTTATCTATTCATCCATCATTTCAATCCTCCTAAATAAAATAAAATCTATTTTATTTTCTTTATTCCATTTCTCTTGTTGATCTTTAAAGAAGGTCCTTCCCTGTGGGATCGATATCTTTTAAAATTACATCATAACTGTATACTTGCAGTGGTTACCATTTTTCTATTTAGATAAGCAGTATTGACAACACCTGTTCGTATTTTGAACTTTTATCTTGTCGGTAGAAAAGTGGGGAGCAAGGTTTTTGGGTTCATTTTAGAATATAACCCCTCAGAGTCATTAGAGTCGAAACATTACGAACACTTAGGATGCCTCCCAATGAGCTCTTTGTTTTTAACGTTACTTAGCTCGACTTCCCCACACGTAGATCATGGTGTGAGGGGTCATAGATCTACGTGAGATGAATTACTTCAGAGTGAGCTTGAAATTCTTCATTATATAGCTTGAGATGATGCTCGTTGACTTTCATGGATTTGTCTGTCACTATGCTCTTAATAATGATTGTTTTGTGAGGAAATACATTGGTTACTATGAAAGGATCAATCAACCGAGACCTAAAATTTTCAAGAAATAATTTATGTTTGACTTGAAAAAGTAAAATTTTTGTCCCTTTCTGAAGTTTTCCTAGAATCGTGGAGATCATGGTGATGTTTCGTGGTCTCTTTGTAGGCTTTTGACTTCTTTTTTTATCTCTTCCAACTCATGCATTTAAAATTTCCTTTGTTCTTGAGCTGCATCCATTCTGTAGTTGATCTCTTTGACTACTATATGATTTGTGCTTAATCTCCATGGGTAAATGGCTACTTTTCCATAGACAATTCTGTATGGAGACAGCCCTATGGGCACCTTCCATGTCGTTCATACTGCCCAGAGAGCTTCAAAGAGACGGATACTCCAATCTTTCTTATTAGGATTGATTATTTTCTCAAAGTTGAGTTTGATCTCTCTATTATTCACTTCGACTTTTCCATTCATCTGAGGGTGGTAAGTTGTTGAAGTCATGTGCTTAACTCCCCAATTCTTCAATAAGGCAGAGAACTTTTTGTTACAAAAATGCATACCGTGGTCATCAATAAGTATCTTGGTGTGCCATATATGCATATGAGGTTTCTCTTTATGAAGTCAACAGTCTTTGCATCATGATTCCTTGTTGCCTTAGCCTCTATCCACTTAGAGACATAATCTACTAATAGGAGGATGTATTTAAATCCAAAAGATGGAGGAAAGGGACCTAAAAAATCAATTCCACATATGTTAAAGATCTTAATGACCAATATTGGAGTCATTGGAAGTTAGTCTCTATGACCAAGGTTACTGGTCATTTGGTAGTTGTCACAAGCCTTGCAGTACATATATGAGTCAGGGACGATGAGTGGCCAATAGAATCCACATCCCAAAATGCATTGTGCTGTTCTCTATGGTCTACTGTGACCTCTACAAACCTCAATGTGATATGCTTGGAGTACTTTAGTGATCTCTTCTCCTGTTATACATCTCCTCAAAATGAAATGATTCCCTTGTCTCCATAGATAAAGGCATCCCAATGATACTTAACTCCTTCTCTCTTCATCTTGTCATTATCATTGCACGTGAAGTGATCAAGGAACCTCTCGATGGTGATGCAATTGACAATATCAGCGTAGCAAGGAATCTCAGTGATAGTAGAGAGACTCTCTCTAGTAAATTCATTTATCACCTCCTTTGATCCCTCTGAGTTGCTAAGTTAATTGAGACGATCTACAAATAAATTGTCCATCCCTTTCTTATCTTTGATATCTATGTCAAGTTCTTGTAGAAGAAGAATCCAATGGATCACTCTCATTTTGGCATCCTTCTTGGTCATTAAGTATAATAATGTTGCATGATATGAGAACATAATGACCTTTAAACATAGGAGGTAGGAATTGATTTTTTTCAAAGCAAAAATAATAACAAGGAGCTCCTTCTTAGTAGTGGTGTAGTTCTATTGAGCTGCATTGAGACTCTTGGAGGCATAATGTATGACATGAGGTTCTTTACCGATCTGTTGTCATAAAACTACTCCTACTACTTTTTCACTTGCATCACATATGATCTTGAAGGGGTAGTCCTAATTTTCTGGTTGAAGAATTAGTGTAGAGACTAATCTCTCTTTCAAGACGTCAAAGGCTTTCTTACAAAGATCTCCAAACTCAAATTCAAGATCTTTTTGAAGTAATTTTCCCATGGGCTTCGTGATTTTTGAGAAGTTCTTTATAAACCTACGATAAAAACCAGCGTCGCCAAGAAAAGACCTAACTTCTTTCACAGAATTAGTGTAAGGTAAAGACTGAATAATGTCAATCTTAGCTTTATCTACTTCTATACCCTTTTTTGAAAGACATGACCTAAAATTGTAGCTTGATCAAGCATGAAAGGGAATTTTTCATAACTAAGTACCAAGTTAACCTCAATACAACATTTAAGGATCTAACCAATGTTGTCCAGGCATGTTGTGAATGAGTCTCCATACATTGTGAAATTTTCCATGAAGACTTCAATAAGGCTCTCTACACAATCATGTATCTTTAGAAGGTCACGGCAGCATTGCAGAGATTGAAAGGCATCCTTCTGTAAAAAAAATTTCCAAAACAACATGTAAATGTGGTCTTCTGATGTAGATCTTACTATGCGCTAGATCTTACTAAGTTTAATAGGGTTTCAGGATGCGAGATAACATAGGAAATCTAGAAAAAGCTGGAGATTACCTATGAGGGGATGGATAAGGTAAGGGAGTTGAAGATCAATCTCATGCTAATGGAATATGAGATGTTCTCAATGGGTGCCAGCAAGGGTATTCGAAGCATGAATACCAGGTTCATTAACATCATTAATGAACTGAAAAGATTGGGAAAGGAGTTCACCAAGGAGGAGCTCATGAAGAAGATTATGTGCACTCTTACCTTAGGGTGGGACTCCAAGAAGAGAGCTATTGAGGAGGCTCATGATATGAAGTATAACAGCTACGATGAGCTAATAGGCACCTTGTTGACTCATGAGATGTCTCTAGGGAAGTATTCTGATGACTCCAAAGGGAGTCAAGCAAGGAAAGAGAGGCCAAAGTCATTGTCCTAAAAGCTAATTCATCTGATGAGTCCACCAGCTGCGACTCTAATGAGCAAATGGCCATTATGACTAGGTGTTTCAAATGCTTCATGAAGAAGGATGAGAAGTTAAACAAGAAGAAGTTTCCCACTAAAAATAAGTCAACTCAGCACTAGTGTGGAGCTGAGGAAGGACCTAAAAAGGAGCATAGTAGAGCCATCAAGTGCTTTAGCTATAGAGAAAAAGGCCATAATCAATCCAACTGTCCAAAGGTGAAGAAAGATAGATTCAAGAAGAGGCTCAACAAGAAGAATGAGGCACTTGCTGCTACATGGAGTGACTTAGAAGAATTCTCATCATATGATGAGGAAGCAACTAATTTAGCCAACCTCTGTCTTGTGGTCATTGAAAATCAAAGGGGTGAAGGTTCAACATCTACCTCTGGTACAGATCAAACCACTGCTAACTCTAAAGCTGAGCGCAACAAGGGAAAGGCTCCTCAAGCTGAGGTACATCCTGAAATTTCCTTGTCTATGGAAGAATTCGCCCATGCTCTCTTTGATGTTATGAAATTGACTAACAAGTCGATGAAAAACATCAAGGAGCTAGTGAGGAGAAGTGAAGATTTGGAAGACACTGTTGCTTCCTTATCTCTTGATATCCGCTTTCTTCAAGAAAAAGCTGAGTAACAAGATTGTTCAAACATCAAGCTCACTAAGCAATTACATGAGTTGACAGCTGAGGAAATAGCTTTGAAGAAGAAGAAGGATCCTCCTCCAGCTAACAGTCAACCTCAAAGTAACCAAACACGTAATTCCAAGAGGAACAATTCCTTTAAAAAGAAGAAAGCGAGCCAGCCCAAAACAAAAATGGCGTGTGGTTTTTATGGGAAAGCTGGACATGCCACAATAATTTGTAGGCATAAAAATGGTTATTATGACAAGCACGACTGGAGTAAAATAAGCACTGCTAACAAGAGAGGGTCCAGCTCGAAAGTATTGGTATCTAAGAAAATGTAAATGTTTTGCAGATGAGCCTTAGATCAACTGATGACTCTAGAATGTGGTATTTGGATAGCGAATGCTCAAGACATATAACAAGAGATGAAAGCTAGTTCATCTCATCGAAGCACAAAAGAAATTGAAGCATCAGTTTTAAAGATAACCAAAAAGGCAAGATTGTAGGCTATGGCACTATTGGTGTCTCTTCTTCAATCAAAGATGTTTCTCTAGTCAAAGGTTTGAAGTTCAACTTGCTTAGTGTAGCCCAACTTTTTGACAAAGGCAAAAAGGTTACATTTAACTCCGTAGGCTGTTCAGTTATTGACTGTAAGATTGACTCAACTATTCTCTTTGCTCCTCGAATCAATAATGTCTATATGATTGATTTATCCCCAGGCTCCACTAATGTTTTTCTTGTATTTAAGGAGGATAATTCGTGGCTTTGGCATAGAAGGTTAGGTCATATAAATATCAACATTTTGTCCAAACTAGCCAAAAAAGCAATTAGTTGTGGGTTTACCCAGCATCAACTTTGAAAAGGATAAACTGTTTTAAGCTTTTCAACTAGGTAAGCAAGTTGAGAAATATTTTAAGTCAATAAATCACATAGTAAATAAGCGACCGTTGGAGTTCCTCCACCTAGATCTTTTCGACCTAGTTCACCCTATGAGCATGGGTGGTAAGAGATTTTTGTTGGTGGTTGTGGATGACTTCATGAGATTCACTTGGGTAGTCTTGCTGAGTAGCAAAGATGAGACATATGAATCTTTTGTCAAGCTCAATAATTGGATAATGAATGAAATAGGAAAAAAAATAAATAGAATCTAAAGTGATCATGGATGTGAATTCGAGAATTTCCATTTCGAAGAACTCTGTTCAGCGTATGATATTGACCACAACTTCTCTTCTCCCTATACGCCTCAACAAAATGGGGTTGTGGAAAGGAAGAATAGAACCATAGTTGAAATGGCTCGATCCATGCCGAGTGATAATAATCTAACAAAGTACTTTTGGGGAGAAGCTGTTAACACAACTTGTTATATCTTGAATCGGGTTTTAATTCGCCCAATTATGGAGAAAACACCTTATGAACTTTGGTAAGGGCGTAAGCCTAAGATTATTCATCTCAAATCATTTAGCTGTAGGTGCTTTATTCTTAACACCAAGGAGCAACTAAGTAAGTTTGATCCTAAGTCTGATGAAGGTATCTTTCTGGGATACTCAACTAATAGCAGGGCGTATAGAATATATGTCAAAAGAACCAGCCTATTAGAGGAGTCTATATATGTAGATTTTGATGAAACTAACAATGTAGTTAGACGTCCATATAATGAAGATGAAGGAGTACCTCAGCAAGCAGATCCACTCAACATGCCACTCTCTGTGCTGCTCAACCCAGCGTAAGAACTTGAAGTTGAGGAAAGAAAAGATGATGATGATCTTTCAATTAACTTCAACGATGGCGAAGATCAACCTCCACCTCAACTACCCATTATCAATCCTCCAGCAGTTGGTCTGAGTCTTCCACGAGAGATTAGAGTTCATCGCAACCACCCGCTAGAAAGCATAGTTTATGATGTTTATAATGTAGTGATCACGCGAGATCAGCTTAGTAGGATAATGAGTCATCCAACCTTCATTTCATTAATTGAACCCAAGAAGTTTGAAGAAGCAAAAGGAGATCCTTATTGGATGATCACAATGCAAGAGGAGTTGGATCAGTTCAAGCATAATGATGTTTGAGATCTAGTTCCTAAGCTTAAAGGGAAATCAATCATTGGAACCAAATAGGATTTCAAGAACAAGCTTGATAAAGATGGCTCTATTGTCAGGAATAAAGCTAGGCTTGTTGCGCAAGGCTACAATTAGCAAGAAGGCATCGATTATGATGAGACTTATGCTCCTGTTACCTAGCTGGAATCAATTTGAATCTTGTGTGCTTTTACATCTCATATGAACTTCTATTTGTTTCAAATGGATGTCAAGAGCACATTCCTGAATGGATTCATTTAAGAAGAAGTGTATGCTCACCAGCCTCCTAGCTTTGAAGATTCGAAGAATCCTAAGCATGTCTTCGAATTTAAGAAAGCTATCTACGGATTGAAGTAGGTTCCAAGAGCTTGGTATGAGAGGCTGATTAATTTCTTCATTAGCAAAGGCTATGAAAGAGGAAAAGCAAGTACAACTCTATTTATCAAGCGAAGAAAAGAAGATGTGTTGTTGGTCCAAACATACTTTGACGATATCATATTTGGAGCAACTGATGAGAAGCTGTGCAAGGGGTTCAACAAGCAGATGAAAAGCGAGTTTAAAATGTCCATGATGGGAGAGCTCAATTTTTTCCTTGGTGTTCAAAATTAAGCAGATTGAAGATGGAATCTTCATCAGGCAAATGAAGTATGCCAAAGAAGTCTTGAAGAAGTTTGACATGGAACATTCAAAGCCAATGTCCACTCCCATTGCCATTGATACTATCATGAGTAAAGACAAAGCTGGTAAACCTATGTATAGCAAGTTCTATAGAGAAATTATTGGTTCTCTTCTTTATCTCACAGCTAGTATGCCAGACATACAATATGCTATGTGCTATTGTGCTCGTTATCAAGCTGATCCTAGAGAGTCTCACTTAGCAACTGTTAAGCAAATTCTCAGGTACTTGCAACACTCAATTGAAGTAGGTTTGTGGTATCCCAACATCTCTGATTTTACTCCTAAAGGATACACAGATGCGGATTATAGAAGAGACAAACTCAACAGGAAGAGTACAATAAGAGAATATCATTTCCTTGGAGAGTGTCTTGTCTCTTGGTACAGAAATAAGCAAACTTCTATCACTCTGAGTACAGATGAAGCCGAGTACATGGCCGTAGGAAGTTGCATAGCATAACTACTATGGATTAAGCAGCAACTAGAAGATTATAGTATAAAGTCAAATTATCTTAAAGTTATGTGTGATAACAAGAGCGTAATTAACCTAAACAAAATCCAGCTCAGCAAGGCAAGATGAAGCATGTCAACATTAGACATCACTTCATTAGAGATCATGTGCTAAGAGGAGATATCAAGCTGGAGTATGTTCCTTTTGAGGAATAGCGCGCTGACATTTTCACCAAACCTTTGCTAAAAGACCAATTCAAAAACTTAAGGTAGTTAATTGGTATGGCTACTCTGCGTTGAAGAAGAAGAAGAATGAAAATCTCAGAATTTTGGCTAAGTGTTGGAGATCAAGCCATGAGAAGACATGTTGATAACATAGTTTAAAATTTAAAGTAACGGCATGAAGAACAATTTCACGGTTAAAATCAAACCCTACATTGTTTAAAAAGATGAGTGATAAAGCAGAATAGGTTTGCAAAACTCATCGTTTTTCTAAGGTGGTTAAATAGATATTAATCTCAGCATTAATTTTCATCATGCGCTGAGGAAGCACCACTTACCCCTGAGAGATACTGTTTGTCTAGAAAAGTTGAAGAGTTGAAGAGAGAAGGTTACTTGCTTTTGCGAATTTAAATCCTTAAAAAGCATTCAAACCCTAACTATCTTTTCTCTCTGATTTCCTCAAACTCTCTTTCTCAAATGGCGATTACCAGAACCACCTTCGGGCTCCGTGCCACAACAGTAATGAAGATCATAGTTAATGTTGAAGGAAAGACAGAGAAACTCACTTTGGAGCAAGGAACCCTTCTCACTAAGGTGGATTGGGCAGACAATTTAGAGTTTGGACCCTTCTATGAAGTGAATTATGAGGGGCTGATAAGGAATAGGACCATGAACAAGGTCATTAAGCTGCAGCACCTCATCGCCTTTCTGTAGATAGAAGGCCCAGCCATTGTTGGGCTAGTTAGGGCATTCTACTCTAACCTTTACACAATTGAGAGACTCAATGATGTCCTGTTGATGAATTTAGGAAGAAAATCAACCATAATTTATTCCAAGATGATTGGGAGCATCCTCAACATGCCTCATTCAGGCACTCAGCTCAGGTGCACTGAGCTCCCCACCAAATATGTCTCAAGGGAGATAGCAGCGATCGGCATGGGATGGACTGCAAGAGCTTACCATGAGGTGGTAGTCAAGATGCTGGTACCAAAGACTGAGTCAGTATCCTGCTTCACCTACTTCAAAAGGTGTGTGGTCTACTATATGGTAGAGGGTAAGAAGTTGAATTGGCCTGTGGTGATCCTTCACCACTTGACAAAGCTTACTACCATCTATAACTATGGTTACCTCATCACTGAGTTGATAAGGGCAGTGAAGGTGGATATTTCTTAGCTTTTAGGGGAGTCCAGGGACACTTGTTGCCGGTGAAGAAGAAGTTAGACCTGAATCACTTCACCAGGCTATCCCATGACTAGTTACATACTAGGTACAATAAAGCACATCAAAAGTGTAAGCTAAAGTGCATTCCAAAAATGGTACTAGTGGACATCCTGAGGGAATAAAAGGACGACTTCATGGTAGATTTTGAAGCTAGTGAAGATTCTGGCAAGCTACCAATTTTAAGCACCTTGAGCAAGTCACCACCACCGCCTCTTCCCCCAAACCGAAGGCTGGCTCTTCCAAGGCCTGTAGGAAGAGCCCTGCAAAGCCTAAATCCGAGGAAGCCCCTGCTCAGCCCCAGTGTCAAAGGAGGAAAATGAAAGCCAAAACCCATACTCAAAGGGAATTTGAGGCCAAACTTCTAGCTAAGGAGCAGGCGAAGGAGAAAGATGGTGCGACTAAGGATGATGAGTCCCTGTGCTAAAGAAACCACAAAATGATCTTCTCAGAAGATTTGAGGGAGTAGGGTGAGGCCAAGAGGTCTAAGGATGAGGACACTCAAAGTCCTAATCTATCACTAAAGTCCAAGACATATTTGTCAAAGCAAAGGGCACTTAGCGCAATCGTTCTACTACCAACAGGCCCCTGTAAAAGAATGTGCAAGTGGTGAGCAGCGAGGAGGATGTTGGAGAAACCTTTTCCCTTCATCGTGAAAAGTTTGATCAACCTAATCCCAACATCCAAATGCCCTCTTTCACTCAAATTAAGGAAACATCTACTCTGTTTGAGCAAACTCAAGCTGGCCCATCCTTGGGCCAAACAACTAACCAAGAGGTTCCTATAAATCCTACCCCCATTTCTTCTGTAAATCCTCAAACCTCTTCTCTTGTAAATCCTTCCATTCCCTCAGTTTTTACTCCTCTAGAAATAAAAAAACCAACTGTCAATCCTCCTCCTCCTTGAAACATTATAAATTCTCCTATTCATATTCCTTCCTCTCTTGTTAATAGCCAAAACTCTCCTAATCACAATTCCTCTCCCACCAAAATCCATGATTCTTTTTCTCCTTACCCTCCTCTAGTAAATAATAATCCAACCCCTTCTTATCCTATACAAACCCAAACACAAACCCTTACATGTACAACCATTGTACCTTATATTCCACTCAAGAAAACCAAAACCATTCCCCCTCATTCCTCAATCGTAAATTCATCTAAACCTACCCCTTCTTCAAAACAACTCCTACCCCCCTAAACACACTAGTTAGGGAAGTTCCTAATGATGAGAACTCCGCTCAGCAAGGAAAAGAAAGTGGTCAGGATACTGAGGTAACTTTTAAAGCCCGTGAAGTACCTGAACTTAGTAGAGAGCCTGTCTATAAGGACTTCACTGACTCATCTATATTTGCTCAGATAAGAGCGCTGGCAAGGATGAATTTCCCAGCACTCAAACCTGATGCTGAGTTAGATGGAGTAGTAAGAAATTTGCTTCTCGCTCAACAATTGATGGGCTTGTCCTCCAGACCCCAAACCAAATTGCCTAAGGTCTAACATCACACAAGCTTGCCATCTAAATCTCTCTACTTTGAGGAGTTTGAGAAGATTCAAGGTAGTTTGTTTGTTATTCAAAATAATTTGGCAAAAGAGAGTGCCAAGAGCTTGGTTGACAAGATAGTTGTGATCGTAACCGGCCTAATGGAGTCTGCAGCCCAGCTTGGCATATCCATCTCTTCTATCCCCACATCTACTACATTAGTTAATGCTATTGCAGGAAAGATAAAGGGTAGTGTGAATGCTGCCACTGAGTAGCTGAGTTCCTTGAGTTCCAATATGAAAACTCAAGTAACATAGCTCTATAAGCTTAGTGAGGAGCAGGTGAAAATCAAAAGGAGCAATGACCAAAAAATGGAAAATCTACTCATGGAAGTTGAAACTACTAAAGACGTTGACCACAGCATGGTGAAGGTCTTGGAGACCATGTCTAAATTCCTGATGAACCACTATAACAAACAGGACCAAATGGCGAAGCTGCCGATGGATATTTCATCAAAGGTGGATAGGCAGCATCTAGTAAATCTTGACTCTCTCCACATCAAAATAGACTCAATCAGCAGAGAAGTCAACAAGAACACAGAAGCCAAGATCTCCTCTTTGCAAAAATTCGTTATCAATGACATGGGTAAGATCTCTCTAGAGATGCCTGCTACCAACCTACCTTCTACTGAATCACTTTACCCTGAGACTGGTATGAACATTCATTCAAAGCTGAATATCATTAAGTCAAAGGTAGAAAACCCACAGAAGAATGTTGGGACTCTGGTTAGAACGGGTGAATTGGATGCTAAAGATGTATACTACACAGCCCGATGTATCTCCTCTCTTGGACCCAAAATTCTTGATATAGAAGCGTAACTAAAGATTGCATTATCTTCAGCGAACTTTAGAGCTCTAGTTTAGTGTTTTCAACAGTTCGTGTGTTAAGGTTTTGATAGATTGTAGACCTGTCCAGATGTCACCATCTACTTCTCAGTGAGCTGAATGATCAGGAGTTCCTTACTTCCAAAGGAAAGCATTAGCTGGGGTAAGAGATATACCCGCAGATCATAGGCCAGCAAGAGGACTTCCAAGCTGCCTTTGACACCTTTAAACTATGCCTAGAGAAAATTATGAAAGGCCAGATATCAAAGGGGGAGAAGGTAGCTAAAGATGCTCTCCAAACGGTAAACCTCAATAAGGGATCTCTTCCAAGGTGACCTCCTTATCCTCCTCCTAATCCGCATCATCAACCTCATCAGTAGCAACAACCTAAGCCTAACCAAGAAAAGACTAGACCCTCCTCTTCCTCCTCCCAACCTAGAAGACAACGTCTTGTAATTAGTAGTAGTAAACTATATACTTGTAATTGTAATAGATCATTCTTTTCTAATCTTAGTTCAGGACATCAATTATGTATTGACTAAGTTATTTTTTTTATTAATAAAAATTACAAGTTTTTCTCCTCAAGTTAAGATCTTCTTAACTTTAATTTATTATGTTGTATGTAAGTTTCTTCTATATATTGAATATCTGATATAGGAACTCATACAAGAGACTAATTTCAAAGTAAAGCTGAAGTAAGACAAAGTCCCAAAATGAAGAAAAATCCTCTAACTATCGGGGAGCTGAGCTGCTTGAAGAAGACTCACTCAGTATGGGGAAGCTCAAGTTGACTAAGGGAAGTCACTCAGTATAAGGCAGTCTTACATCACTTTCCTAGTATTTCTGATATCTCTAAACTATCTTATTCAATTAATCTCTTTTACTACCTAGTTTGCTATCTGTCCAAAATTTGGGATATTTTAGAACCCAAGTTAATATTACTTCACAGTACTTAAATGTTTTGGAAATAGCAAACTGACTAGGATAGTGAAATTAATTGAGTACTAAGTATACTATTGATTAATGAAGCTGACTTGAGTTAGTTTAAGGAAAAATAACTCAGTTTACTAAGTAATTAATTAAGTTACGGCTTAGAGTAGGAAAAGCTGAGTTTGTGCTGAGTACTACATAGTTTAGAAGTATATCAACTCAGCTTTGCTTAGTTAGCTTTTATTGATAAAAAGTTGTATTCCTTGGCACATAGAGAATTAAATGACACCTATGCTGCTAATGTCTTCTATGAGAAATAAAATATTCTTTCGATGCTTTTTAGGTTAAAAAGCACTGAAATCGAAGAAGATTTCAAGTGGTCCTCACAATTCAAAAGGTGTCAGTACGGAATGTTAGAGATTCCTCACTAAAGTCCAAGATAAAAAGAATCCTCTGATATGCGCTGTTTCTCAGTGTCTTCACGCGTCTCTGCAAGCGTCAACAATGTCAAATAATCCCAAGACTCCACATTGCATTTCGCACACCTCTCTCTCAAACCAAATTGCTTGAAGATAAATGAGATTTCGTTAATGGAATTTTATCACGCCTCAATGTTCAAATTTCTATCTCTAAATGTCCTGGAAGCTTTCTCTAATGGGAAGATTCAAAAGATATGAAGATAGGATAAATTGAGGAAATGCAAGGAAGAAAATTTTGCAATGGCTACTTCTTAAAGCATCAAGTATAAATAGAAGACTACAGCAAACATTCAAACTTGGTGAATCACTTCGAATTTCTTTGAGAGCTGTAACTCTATGCAAATACTCCCTGCTTCAAGAAATTCCAAATTCAAGCAATCAGTAAACAACCATTTCAAATCTGTTTGTAATATAGAGAATCAATACTTAGATTTAACATTGTAAGGATTCAACATTTTGTAAGTTGAATTCAGTTCACACTTTCATTTCAAATCTGAGTGTCGGTTTGGGAAGGGTACCCAAACTAAGCTGAGTGGTAGTATGAAAGAAAGGTAGTTTCTGTAAAGTTGTGTCTACCTGTTGTAAAGGCTGCTTCACCTAAGTAAGGAATAAATAATAGTGGATTTAATCTCGGAGAAGGAATCCGGGGACTGCATGTAGGCTCGGGGCCGAACCAGGATCAGGTGTTGAAGTTTTAAACATATTCTTTAGCTTTTATTGTGCCTAGCTCATTCATCATTCTTTCTATTCTTAAGTGTTTTGCTTGAAAATTGATCCGAGTTGAGTAGAGTACTTAGCGAGAGATTAAAGAAAAACTGTGCTAGCGAAGCTGAGCAGTTTATAAGTTCTTAAACCAACTTAGCAACATCTAAAAACTTAACTTGGCTAAATAATTTTTATAAAACTAAAGAGTAAACAAGATTCACATTGACCCCCCTCTGCGGTTGCTTACAAGCTGTATAAAGACCAACAATCAAACTCCTCCTCGGAAACTAATTGTAGATCCTCCAATTGGTTGCCCGAGTCTACCAAGGGAGATTAGAACTCGACGCAACCATTCGCTTGACAGCATTGTTGATGTTCATAATCTATTAATGATGTGAGGTCAGCTCAGTAGGATGATGAGCCATCTAGGATTCATCTCATTGATTAAACCCAAGAAGTTCGAAGATGCAGATTGAGATGATTATTGGATGATCGTGATGCAAGAGGAGCTAAATCATTTTAAGTGCAATGATGTTTGGGATTTAGTTCTAAAGCCCAAAGGAAAATCAATTATTGACACCAAATGGGTTTTCAACAAAAAGCTTGATGAAGATGGCACTGTTCTCAGGAACAAGGCCAAGCTTGTTACAAAGGCTAGAATCAGCAAGAAAGCATCGACTATGATGAGACTTATGCTCCTATAGCTTGGCTTAAAGCTATTCGAATCCTATGTGCTTTTCGCATCTCATATGAACTTCAAATTATTTTAAATAGATATCAAAAGCGCATTCCTAAATGGATTCATTCAATATGAAGTCTATGTCTGCTAGCCTTCAGGCTTTGAAGATCCAAAGAATCCTAAGCATGTATTCAAACTGAAGAAAGCTCTCTACGGATTGTAGTAGGTGTTCGCCACTTTTCTATTGATAAGTTTAATAGTTTGTTTGCAAGATTCGGCTATATATCAACGGTGCCAAAAACTTGTTCACATAAAAAATTGGTGTTGTCAATACCCCTTATCAAAATAGAAAAATGATGATAACTACAAGTATACAATTGCGATGTAGTTTTAAAAGATATCGATCCCATAGGGAAGGAGTAGTTCTAAAGATCAACAAGGAAGATAAAATAAATAAAATAAAATAAATTTGATATTTTGGGTAGGAGGGTTAGAATGAAGAATGAGTAAATATAGGTATGAAAGATCAGAGAATCTAAATATATAGATTTTCCCTATGAAATAAGGATAGCAGAGAAAAATGCAAGTTCAAAAAAGATGTTACGATTCACTAAACTAATCTAACAGACTCGGTTCTAAATATTCAGATGTTCAATTATTCACTGCAGAGAAACATATGAAATGACTTTTCTAAACCTAGCGCAAACGAATTAAGATGATTATATAAACCTGGACAACATTAATACTATGCTTAGTACAGGTCGCTCTCACATAGCCGCATTTAGCAAGTTACCATTCCAAAAATGTTGGCTCACTAAACAGCATTATATCACAGAACTGGTGATTATACATGATATTGTTAACCCCGAAACTACTCTTAAAATTAACTCCAACGCATATAACTTTATTAACATAAAAGACTTAACATGAAATGCGCATTCTGACACATAGACATATCATAAACTTCGAACCAAAAAGTATAAGTAGAAAGCAAAGCAAAGTTGTAAGGTATGCAAGTGAAAGCTAAAGTTGATCAAACCGTATCCACTTTTAATGGGAGTCATCAATTCCCGCAATTCCTGCATCTGCTTTAAATTCGGTCTCGGCCTGTACAGAACCTCCGCTAGGATGCTATTCTTTGCAAATATCGAACAAACGAATATTGGGGAACGAAAACTTTTATTGATAAGTGATTTGCAAGTACACTTATACAACAATATCTCAAGAATATAGAGAAATTAGTGATCGAAACAAGGATTCAAATCACTTAAACATTTTCTCGCTAACACTTATGAACGTAGCGAATTCTCTATCTATATACACACTATATCTCTCTCATGCACTGTAATATTTTCCCTTTCTATCACTTCACTATGATGCACTGTGATGCACCCCCGAAATTGTGAGGTTTTGAAGCCCTATTTATAGAGTTTGAATGGTTGTGTCTATCCATACGAAGAGTCATGTCCATTGGTGAATGATTGCATCACTTCATTGTGATTGGTTGAGAAGCTTCAATCTAATCTATAATGGATAGGCACCCTTTCATGATTGGTTGACTTCTGATAAGTGTCTTTTTATTGGTAGTTGATGGCTGTTGATTATGCTTATCTGGTGGTTAGTAGTTTAGAAGATAAAACCAGAAAACAGTCCAAGTCACGACCGCAATATACATGTCACGATCATGAATCTTTGATTGGCAAACTTCTGTTCTGAAGAAGAATAAGTCACGATCGTGAATGATTGTCGTGACCGTGAGTTGCATTTTTCTTCAGAATTCGCCTTGCAACTTCACTGATCTTTGACAGCTTCGATCCTAAGCCAAATCTTTAACTTCCACGCATCTTTTTACTCCTTTTTCTCTCATTTTTCCTAGGATTCCAATTTGATCATTTAACTCCCAAGATTTACCTAGTATTTGTATTTGCATAAAAAATAACTACATACCACATGAAATCTTTTATATGAAGTACAAAGATGACTTAAACTATAGTGTTTAGTGTGTAAAATTAATATGATAATAAGTGTGATTATACACTTATCATACCCCCACACTTAACTTTAACCTTGTCCTCAAGGTAAATTCAACAGAAGTGTACAAATTGGTAAACAAGTTCGTACCTCATTTGGTGAAATACTATTGTAGTGAGTACCACATTCCACGTTGCAAAAGATTTCATGTAGAAGTTTGAAATTTCCCACAAATTAGTAATGTGCAATTTATATAGTTTAGTTGCATACCTTTGTTCTTAATGGAGAGTCAACTGAATCGCATCTTCATATAAGTGTTATATGCATACTCGAATATTACCTCCTCTTAAGCATAGTATAAAGTATAAAGGACATAGAAAGCACACTTTGATTAATTTCTCTCAAGGCATTTTTAGGTAACCTAGGATGCTAAAACACTCTCAGTGGTTGCATTTTACGCTCCATACCACTCTCCCCTTTTTTTAGTGGTTGCATTTTATGCTCCATACCACTCTCTAATTTTTTTCTTTTAAGCATATGTTTTTGAAGTAATTTGTACTTTGCACCCATTTTTCATGCTATGCTTTCTTTTCTTTTTTCACTCAATGAATGGTTGCAGTTTCTACTCCGCACCATTCCTCACCTTTTGCATAACTTATTGGTTATCCTCTCTTTCTTTTGATCTTTCTTTAATATCCTCATCCTTTATTGATCAATTTCAAAGTATTATGGCCATAGTTTTTTGCTAACACTTTAAACACACTTAATACTTATAGGACTTATTCAAGATTTGCATATAAAACTCATAGTAAGAATACCATTATATATTACTCCACTTATACTTATCGGAATATAAATCGAAACTTACTTGGAATGTTGCTCTTGAATGTTACTCACCACTCATCCTTGCCAAATTGATAAATGTTGTGCTAATAACACTCAAATTCAACACGCGCTCAAATTTTGCACTAACATCAAACTTGTAAATACCTAACATGCACAATAACCTTGGACAAATGTTAGTAAAGTATAAGAATATATAATGTATAAATGTCACGAAATTCAACAAAAAATTTTCAAATTCTTCGATTTTGCTATTTTATTCAAATTTTTTTTTGGATTTTACGGGATTTTTACAAATGCCCCGCCACACTAAAGAACGCAATGTCCTCATTGTGAGATATTATAAAAATAAAAAAACTAAACTAAAGCTAGTCTAAAAATATAATTGAAAAAGATAAAGTAAAGAAAAGAATAAACCCGTTCTATTGTAAAGGAGAATCTGGGGGACTAGGAGTGAATTGACAATTTTGTTTTCTAAAGAATGAAAGTAATTTCCGAAGCATCAATTTATTACTTTTCTTTAGAATCTTCATGTCTTTCTTCATAACTCCAAGTTCCGCTTGGCAATTATCCAATTTAAG
>CATIWQ010550857.1:0-26122 GCA_949673415.1 Euphorbia schlechtendalii | reverse complement strand
AGGAATTGCGGGAATTGACGACTCCCATTAAAGAGTGGATACGGTCTGATCAACTTTAGCTTTCACTTGCATACCTTACAACTTTGCTTTGCTTTCTACTTATACTTTCTATTTCGAAGTTTATGATATGTCTATGTGTCATAATGCTTATTTCATGTTAATTCCTTTATATTAATCAAGTTATATGCGCTAGAGTTAATTTTAAGAGTAGTTTCAGGGTTAACGATATCATGTATAATCACTGGATCTGTGATATAACGCTGTTTAGTGAGCCAACGTTTTTGGAATGGTAACTTGCTGAATATGGCTATGTGAGAGCGACCCGTACTAAGCATAGTATTGATGTTGTCCAGGTTTATATAATTGTCTTAATTCGTTTGTGCTAGACTTAAAGAAGTCATTTCATTTGTTGCTCTGTGGTGAATAGTTGACTATCTGAGTGTCTAGAACCGAGTTTGTTAAATTAATCTAGTGTTCGTAGTAACTTTGATGATTTTACATATTTTCTTTGCCATACTTATTCGTAGGGAATATCTTTATACTTTTTATCTTTTCTAATCTTTCATACATTTTTCTATCCATCCATCATTCCACCTAAAATCCAAAAATATTTTATTTTCTTTATTCTGTTTTCCCTTGTTGATCTTTAGGGCTAGTCCTTCCCTGTGGGATCGATATCTTTTAAAACTACATCGCAACTTTATACTTGCAGTTATCATCATTTTTCTATTTGATAAGTGGTACTGACAACACCTTTGCTTTATGTGAACAAGTTTTAGGCGCCATTGATATATAGCCAAATCTTGTGAACAAACTGTTAAACTTATCAGTAGAAAAGTGGCGAACAACTATGCATAGAATAATTATGCAACAACACCTCTGTGCTTTTCTAAAGATGGAAAGACCTGCCATCACAGGTCTCATCAGAGCTTTCTACTCAAACCTCTACACCATTAAAAGGTTTGATGATGTTCTGATGATGGATTTTGGAGGCAAATCCACTCTCATCTGTACGAGAACGATCTGGAGCATCCTCAACATGCCTAACAAAGGCACCTAACTTCGTAAAACCGGCAATATAGATGTTGTAATCATTCCTAAAGATTGGGAGCTCCCCACGAACTATGTATTAGGGGAGATAGTAGCAAGCAAGATGAGTTAGACCATGAGAATGTGCCACGAGCTGGTTGTGAAGCTGTTGCTACCAAAAACTGGGTCTGTGACTAGCATCACCTACTTTGAGAGGTATGTGGTCTACCATATAGTACAGGGTAAGAAGCTGAACTAGCTAGTAGTTATTCTTCACCATTTGACCAAGCTGATTACTGTCTATCATTATGGATACCTCATAATCGAACTTATGAGGGCAGCCAAATTGGACATTGCTCAATTTTTGGGGGAGCCGATGATAAAGATTTTCCTGTGAAGAAGAGATTCAAAATGGCTCACTTCAAAAAATTGGTTCACGACTAGGTACATACTAGGTACAATAAAGCACAATAAAAGCACAAGCTAAAGTGCATACCGATAGTAGTACCTATGGACTTCTTGAAGGAGGATGAAGATGGCTTTATGGTGGACTTAGATGATAGTGATGATTCAAACAAAGCCCCCATATCTAGCATCTTAGAGAAAGTCACTACCACTGCCTCCCCTCCCAAGCAGAAGGTTGCTTCCTCCCAGGCCAGGGGGAAGAGTCTTGCAAAATCCAAAACTGATGAGGCCCTTGCTTAGCCTCAATGTCAAAGAAGGTAGATGAAGGCCAAAATCTGCACCCAAAGAGAAGCGGAGGCTAAAATTCAAGCTAAGCAATTGGCTGAGGAATAAGAAGACTTGGCTGCGACTGATGAGTCCCTATGCCAAAGGAAGAACAAAATGGTTTTCTTCGAAGAAACTAAGGAGCAGGGCAAGGCCAAGAAGTTTAGAGAAGAGGACACTCTGATTCCTAACGCTACTGTTGAAGTACAAGAAGTATTTGCCAAAGTAAAGGGAACTCATCGTTCTGCCGCCAACATGCCCCTATAATGAAATGTGCAGGTGGTGAGCAGTGAGGAGGATATTGGAGACACCCTTTCCTTGATTTCTGAGGAGTTTGATCCCCAGGAACCTAACATCCCCACACTCTCTTTCACTCATGTTGAGTATCCCTCTACTAAGCATGAACAACCTCATGCTTACCCATCCTTGGGTCAAACAACTAACCAACTACCCCTCTTCTTCTGTAAATCCTCAAATCCCAACATCTCCTATAAATCCTTCAATTCCCCCAGTTTCTACTCCTATAGATATTGAAAACCAAACTGTAAATTCTCCTTCTTCTTCCAATTCTGTACATTCTCATATTCATATTCTTTCCTCACCTGTTAATACCCAAAACTCTCCAATTCACATTTTTTCTCCCACAAAAAACCATGATTCTTTTTCGCCTCATTCTTCACCAGTAAATAACCCTTCTACTCATTCTTCTCCTATATAAACTCAAACCCACACTATTCCTTATACATCCCTAGTACCTTCTATTCCGCTCAAACAAGCCATCCCCCCTACTTCAACTGTAAATTCTTTTGAACCACCCTCTTCTTCAAACCCATCCTCTACCCCCTTAAGCTCTCTAGTTAGGGAAGTTCCCAATGCTGAGAACTATGCTTAGCAGGGAAACATAAGTGGTCAAAATGTCAAGGTAAATTTTACAGTCCATGAAGCAACCGGACCTAGTAGGGAGCTAATCCACGAGGATTTGGTCGATATATCTTTCTTTGTAGAAATTAGAGAGTTAGCTAGGAAGAAATTCCCTACGCTCAAGATCACTGCTGAGTTAGACAGAGCAGTAAGAAAATTACTACTTGCTCAAGAATTAATGGACTTGTCCTCTAGACCTAAGGCAAAGTTGCCTGAATTCGAATAGCACACAAGTGTGCCCTGCGAATCTCTCTAGTTCGAGGAGTTTGAGAGAATCCAAGGTAGCTTGTTGGCTATTCAAAATCACTTGGAAAAGAGAGTGCCAAAAGTTTGGTGGATAAGATGGTCCTAATTCTCATTGGTTTGACGGATTCTACAGCTCAGCTTAGGGTAGCAATCAATGTTATACCCATGCCTACTGCAATGGTTAATGCTATTACAGGAAAGATTAAGGTTAGCGTGGATGTTTCTACTGAGCAATTGAGTCTCTTGAGTACCAATATGGAAACTTAAGTGACATAAGTCCACAAACTTGATGAGGAGCAGGCAAAAATAAAGAGGTTGATATATCTCAAACAGGTGGAATTGACAAAGGATGTTGGCCATAGCATCGCTAAGTTGGTTGAGGCTCAGTTGAATTTCTTGTTGCATCATGATAACAAACAAGACAAAGTGGTGAAGCTGTTGAAGGATATCTCAACAAAGATGGACAAGGTCCCTGTCATCAATCTTGACTCTCTACACACCAAATTAGACATTATCCAGGGAGAAGCCAATGAGTACACATCTAACAAAGTCTCCTCTTCGCAGAAGTTCCTTATATCTGCTATGGGGAAGATTTTTTCAAACATGCCAACTCCAAGCTTGCCTACTATAGACTCTCTATGCCCTGAGACCGGTATGACCATTCACACCAAGTTGAATGTCATCAAGTCAAAGGTAGAAGACCTATAGAAGAATGTTGGAACTTTGATGAAGATAGGCAAATTGGATGCTAAAGATATTTATTACACTGAAAAGTATATATCATCTATTGGTCCTAAAAATCTTGACATTAAAGCACAACTGAAGATCGCACTAAGTGCAATAGACTTCAAAGCTCTTCTTCAATGCTTTCAACAGTTCATGTGTCAAGGGTTTGACCAGATTGCACACCTCTCAAGATGTCACCATCTTCTTCTTAGCGAGCTTAATGACCAAGAACTCCTTTCCTCAAAGGGGAAAGATCAATTGGAGTAAGAGATTTCCCCTCAAATCATTGGCTAGCAAGAGAACTTCTAAGCTACCCTCGATGCCTTCAATCTCTACCATGAGCAAATTATCCAAGGTTAGATATCAAAGGGTAAGAAGGTAGCTGAAGATGCTCTCCAAATGACAAATGTCAACAAGGGATCTCTTCCAAGGTAACCGTTTCATCATAAACCTTCTCAGCAGCAACATCCAAAAGCTAATCAAGATAAGACAACTGGCTCATCCTCCATAGCTCATAGAAAATAGAATAGGCCATATTCTTTGTAGTTTAGAACTTGTAATAGGACTTAGCCATGTAATCTTAGTTCAAAACATAAATAAATGTACTGACTAAGTCATTTTTTAATCAATAAAAGTTACAAGTTCCTACCTCAAGTTAAGATCTTCTTAACTTTATATTTGCTATATGTTTGTTTTTGCTATGTATTGAAAATGTTATGTAGGAACTCATACAAGAGACCAACCTCGAAGAAAAGCTGAAGTAAGAAAAAGTCCAAAAATGAAGAAAAATCCTCTAAGTACGGGGGAGCTAAGCTACTCGAAGAAGACTCACTTAGTATGGGCGAGTTTCAGTTAACTAAGGAATGTCACTCAGCACAAGGGAGTCTTACATCGCTTTCCAGGTATTCTTGATATCTCTAAACTACTTATTTAATTAACTTTTCTACTACCCAGCTTGTTATCTGTCCAAAATGGGGGAGATTATAGAACCCAAGTTAATAGTACCTCACAGAACTTAAAAATTTTAGAAATAGCAAACTAACTAGGATAGTGAAATTAGTTGAGTAGTAAGTATACTCTTAATTAATGAAGCTGACTTGAGCTTGTTTAAAGAAAAACAACTCAGTTTGCTAGTGTAAGAAAAGCTGAGTCTGTGTTGAGTACTATGTAGTTTAGAAGTATATCTAATCAGATGTGTTGAGTTAGCTTTTATTTATTAAAAGTTGATTTCTTTGGCACTTAGAGAATTAAATGACACATGTGCTACTAATGTTCTCTGTTAGAAATGGAATATTCTTTAGTTGCTTTTTAGGTTAAAAAGCACTCAAATTAAAGAAGATTCTAGTGACCCTTACAAGTTAAAAGGTGTCAGTACGGAATGTTGGGATTCCCTCACTAAAGTCCAAGGAAAAGGAATTTTTACTGCGCCATTTCTCAGTGTCTCCACGAGACTCTGCCAATGTCAACCAATATGTAGATTCCATGATGCATTCTCGCACGTCTCTCTCAAACCGAATTAGTTAAAGATAAATGAGATTTTGTCAATGAAATTTTATCACACCTCAATGTTCAAATTTCTATCTCTAAACATCCTAGAATCTCTCTCCAATGGGAAGATTTGAAAGATATGAAGAGAAGAGAAATTGAAGATCAACGACCTCAAAAAGTTTGCAATGGCTACTTCGTAAAGGTTCAAGTATAAATAGAAGACTAAAGTAGATGTTCAAACTTGGTGAATCACCTCGAATTTCTCTAAGAGCTGAAACTCTGCTTAATTACTCACAGCTTCAAAAAATTCCAAACTCAAGCAATTAGGAAAAAAACCATTTCAAATCTATTTGTAATAGAGATAAATACTTAGATTTAACATTGTAAGGATTCAACATTTTATAAGTTGAATTCAATTAGTATTTTTTATTCAAATCTGAGAGTTAGTTTGGGAAGTGTACCCAAAATGAGTTGAGTGGTAGTTAGAAAGGAAGGTACTTTCTATAAAACTGTGTCTACCCGTTGTAAAGGCTGCTCTGCCTAAGTAAGGAACGTACACTAGTGGATTAAAGCTCGAAAAAGCTATCCGAAGACTAAAGGAATGCTCGAGGCTGAATCGAGATAAAATTCAGGTGTTTAAGTTCTAAACTTTGCTTTTAGCTTTTATCATGTTCAATTCAATCATCATTTTATCTTTGTTTAGCATTTTCGCTTGAAAAACTAATCCGAACTGAGTCGAGTACTCAACAAGAGATTGTAGATAAACTGTACCAATAAAGCAAAGTAGTTTATAAAGATTTTATATCAACTCAGCATGCATACTCAGCACACATATAAAAACTCAACTTGGTGAAATAAAATTTTATAAATCCTAAAACGTAACCAAGATTCGCATTCACCCCCCTCTGCGGTTGTTTACAAGTTATCTTAGGCTTGCTGGAGTGCTTCAAATAGGATCTAATCTCATCCCAGCAGTCAGACTCCTTCCTGACCTAACAAGTAGAAATTATTCTTCTGATGTCCAAGATTCTTCCTAAATGCATTTGGCATAAGGAAAGTCTTAAGGTGATAGTTCTTAAGACATCGGATGCTAACTCACATTACAATATCTAAAAAAGGGAAGAATAACAATGCAAATGGGTTTGAACCACTAGAACATAAATTTAATAGATCCAAAAGGCAATAAATAGTAAAATCACAAAGGTGATATGCTAAATTGCCACTATAATGGTATTGTGCAATAAAGCATAAGCCCAAATTGGTACACGGAATGTTACCCATCAAGTGCAAGTGGGAGATGTTGGAAATACCCGGTTTGCCCGTGAGCAGGTCAATCGGGTCAAAGGATCCGATCCAATTTAGTTATTTGGACTAAATTGAAAAGTTATAGAATTTTAAAGAATTAATTACAAATAATTAAAAGTTTAAGGACTTAAATGCAATTGATCAATTTTTCATCCTATATATATACACTTGGACGTGTATATTCACGGAAGAGTAAGAATACAGAATTCAATTATATAATGAATATTATAAATTTTCCAATCAATTCTCTCTCATGGATTTACGTCTTGCGATAAAATATCGCAAATCGATCCTTATCGATTTTTGTCATTGCAGAAGTCGTGGTTATTAATTGTTCTCCGATAAACCTGAGGCAATTCTGATTCGGCTTTACAAAAGTGGCGTTCTTCGATCTTCGGGCACGGAAAAAGGTATTTACCGAATTCATTTCCATTTACGTTTTCCATCGTAGAGGTTTTATGTATACTGAAAATTTATGTCCAATACGAGTTTATAACTCATAAATTGTAGAAAGATATGTCTATTTTATGGTGGAAATGCGAAAACTACATAGGGTTAGTTCACATGTTTAATTGGTACTAACTCCTTTTATATTATGGTTTTGCCTAATAAATTGATAATGAAACCAATTTAGATGTAGGAGCGTTTTATGTAGAATAATAGCTATTTTTTATTTATCACATAAGTGACATAACTATTCATATTTCGGCGGTGAAACTATTGAAGTTGCAGCTCCTTAATATATCCATTATTTTGATATACTTTGCTGACATCTGATATTGCATATCCCACGTGATTTTTTTTCTTTTATAATTTTGATTATCAAACGCATTATTTAACGTATTAGAGTTCATTTTACATGTTGCTAAAAATTCATGCATGGACATGGCAGCAAATTCAACAGTTAATTGAATTTTTGTTTGCCACTTTTACCGGTTTGTGTTCAATGGATTTCCACCTTAACGGAAAGTAATAATACGAGTGTTCGATTAAAGGTTGAATCTGTATTTCTTGATGATAAACAGTGTATACAAGATCCCCTTTTATACTTGTACAATCCGTATATACATGGAACGTAATAACTGAATTTATGTTATTCCTAATTTGTAATCCTGATTTTGTGCACAGTGATTGTTGCCCTTTGTTGTCTTTGATTGGGAAATGATAATTAATGCTGATCCCAAATATATTTTTCCTTTCTAACACTCCCCCTCAAGCTGAGTAGTGGGATCACCAATGCTTAACTTGTCAAGTACTCTGGTGAATATCCTCCCATTGACTACTTTAGTTAGAATGTCTGCTAGCTGATCTTCAGACCGTATATAAGGAAGTGTAATTGTTCTGGCTTCCAACTTTTCTTTGATGAAATGTCTGTCGACCTCTACGTGCTTGGTTCTATCATGTTGAACTGGATTCTCCGAGATTCGGATTACTGCTTGATTGTCACACATTATCTCATAGGGTTTTGATGGTGGAAAGCCGATTCTTGCTAACAATTTTTGTATCCAGAGGACTTCTGTAAGGCCTCGGGCAATTCCTCGGAATTCTGCTTCAGCACTTGACAGTTCTACCACCTTTTGTTTCTTGCTTCTCTAGGTGACTAGATTACCTCCTACTAGAGTGAAATAACCTGAAGTAGATCTACGATCAATTGGATTTCCTGCCCAATCTGCATCCGTGTGTGCATTGATCTCTAAGTGATCGTGGTTTCGGAATAACACCCCATATCCGTTTGTACCTTCAAGGTACCTTATGATCCTTTGTACTGCGTCTATGTGAATTGTCTGTGGTTGATGCATGAACTGACTTACCACACCCACCGCATATGAGATATATGGTCGAGTATGGGAGAGATATATCAGTTTCCCTACCAACCGTTGATATCTTTCCATGTCCGTGTTTTCTCCTTCCTCAAGTATTCTTAACCCGTGATTGACTACGATTGGAGTGTTAGCAGGCTTACAGTCAACCATTCTTGTTTCTGCAAGTAAGTCAAGAGTATACTTTTTCTGACATATGAAGATTCCTTGAGAAGATCTTAGTACCTCTATTCCCAGAAAGTATTTTAATCTTCCTAGGTCTTTCATTTCGAATTCAGAAAACAGGTTCCTCCTGAGCCTGGTAATTTCTTCTTCGTCGTTCCAGGTGATGATTATGTCATCAACATAGATTATCAGACATGTTGTAAGATCACCTCTTCATTTCAAGAATAAGGTATGATCGGAATTACTTTGTTGGTACCCATATCTCTTCATGGCAATGGTGAATCTTCCAAACCAAGCTCTGGGTGATTGTTTTAGACCATAGAGAGATTTCTTCAATCTGCATACCTCACCCCTTTTGAATCCTTCTTTGAATCCTGGTGGTGCTTTCATATACACTTCCTCTTCTAGTTCTCTTTGTAGGAAGTCACTTTTGGCATCGAATTGGTGTAGTGGCCATCCTTTGGTTACCACCACGGAGAATAGTACCCTGATAGTGTCCATTTAGCCATAAGTGAAAAAGTTTCTAAGTAGTCAATGCCATATGTTTGAGTATAACCCTTTACAACCAACTGAGCTTTGTATCTTTCGATAGATCCATCTGGTTTGTGTTTGATAGTGAACACCCATTAACATACGACTACTTTCTTCCCTGGTGGTAGGATGCATTTTTCCCATGTGTTCTTTTTTCTAAAAGCATCCATTTCATCTTGCATTGCCCCTGTCCACTTCTTTGATGTCATTACTCCTTCAACTGTATCTGGAGCTTCTTCCTCGCATAGGGATACCCGAAAAGCTTTTGCCTCGTCAGTTAGGCTCCCCCTTGCAATGTTGGCTATAGGGTACCTTGGTCCTCGCTTTTTTGGTTCTGGAGAGTATCAGTTGGGAGGAATTCCCCTATTTCTTCGGGGTGGTAATGTTTGAGGTTCTTCTTGAGGTAGCTCCTCTGTTATCACCATCTCTTCCTGATCATTGTGGTTATTCAAAATTACAAGACTATTATCAAGTTCCGTTTCTCTTACCTCGACCATCAAGTTGGGATGATTAACATTTATGGTATTGAGCTTCGTAGGTTGTATTAATGCTTCAGAAGTGACCTTAATGTTGGTACTTTCTTGCTCTATTTCTCGTGTTTCTTCACTTTATATTGGTAACCAACTAAGAATGTCACTAGGCTCAATCTCCCCCTGACTGCTTAGTTGGGTACTATAGAAGAATTCTATTTCGAGGAAGTTGCAGTTCATGGTAGTATGTACTCGTCGGGTTTTTGGATTATAACACCGGTATCCTTTTTGGTTGATGCCGTAGCCTACAAAGACACATTTTTCTACACAAGGATCAAGTTTGGTCTGTTCGGTTTTTGGAATGTGAACAAAGATCGAGCATCCAAAAATTCTTGGTTGGAGGGTTAGAGGTGGTGGTATTTGGAAGTATTTGGCTAAGGTGTCAATAGGGGTTTGAAGTTCTAGGATTTTAGTGGGACGATGGGTAAGGAGGTAGATTGAGGTTGTGAGTGCTTCAGGCCAAAAACTTTTTGGTACGTTGGATTCAAGTATAAGGGCACGGGTCATTTCAAGTAGGATTCGGTTTTTCCTTTCGGAAACACCGTTTTGTTCTAGAGAGTGAGGGCAGGTAGTTTGGTGGATCAATCCTTTTTCTTTAAAGAATGTTTGCATATGTGTATTGACAAATCCCCCCCGTTGTCGGATCTCAAGGTTTGTATGGTTGTGTGAAATTGGGTTTGGATTATAGTAAAGAATTGGATGAATTTTTGGGTGACCTCGGTTTTAGTTTTCAAAAAATATACCCATGTCATTTGAGTGCAGTCATCAATAAATAATAAGAAGTAGCATAAACCTGGTCCCCCAACAATGGGTGAGGGTCCCCATACATCGGAATGAATTAACATGAAAGGTGAGTCAACTCGTGTATTATTAGTTTTAAAGGTTTGTCGATGACTTTTTACGAGAATGCACATATCACATTGTAGGGGTTTATTAGCAGAAAAAAGTTTAGGAAATAAAATGTGCAGATAACCGGTGGATGGGTGTCCCAAACGTCTGTACCATAATCAAGCTTCTCTATCTGCAATGCCATGCGCAAGCATTACAGAACCATGTTGAGTCACTTCATCCATGAAATACAACCCTTGGCGCTTAGTGCCACTCCCAATAATCATTCCTATCCTGATGTCCTGCAGTAAACAGAAAGTAGGATTCATGAGTATAGTACAGTTGAGTTCCTTTGTCACATGACTAATTGATAATAATTTATGTGATAAAGCTGGAACATAAAGACAATTAGTTGATCTTAAAGTTGGTGAAATTTCAATTGTCCCGGCTCCTTTCACACTAATTATTTCTCCATTAGCAGCTTTCACAGAGTTCTTCAAGGGTTTGGTATGGAATTTAAGGTCATTTGGGTCATAGGTCATAGTGTCGATTGCCCCACAATCGAAGATCCAAGATGTGCCTTTGGTATTATGGGCCGAATAGGCTTGAGATAATTTTTTTTGGGCTTTCAAGATGGGTGAATTTGGTTCTGGGCCAAATAAATGGTAGGGAAATGTGGATTGGGTTTATGTTTTAAAGCTGATGGGCTATTATTGGTGAGCCAATTTTGGGTTAAAATAGGATGATTTTGGGCAAAGTTAGGCGGAATAAGGTTGCTGTCGATTTGGGATTTTTTTAATGGGTTGAATGAGACTATTGGGCTTAAAGTGGCTGTCATTTAGGGTTATTAAGGGTTGGAATGGGTTAGAGTTTGAATATAAAACCCCTCCATTCGGGTTACCTCTGTTCTCCATGCTACCTTCATCCCTAGCCACAGTTGCTATATGTACCTCTCCCTCTTCTCTACCAAAGCTACCGCCGCCGCTACTGGTAGCTGTTCCAACGCTGCTCACGGTGGTGGCGGCTTTGCCGGATTTCTTGTTTCCTTCACTCCACCATGCAGGATATCCATGAATCTCAAAACAAGTTTCTCTCGTATGTTTTGTTCCTCCACAATGAGTGCATTTGAGTTTGGATTTATCAATTTTAAACCCTTTCTTTCCTAGGTTTCTTCGTTGGCTTTGAAATGCGAGACCGACTACTTCATTTCCAATAGTTACGGTCATCCCTCCGCCTATCCCTTGCTGCGAATTTTGTTCTGGAATTTCCAGAATACTTAGCCTTGCTACCTCCCTGTGTACTGTCGCATACGCGACTTCCGGTGAGGGTAACCTTTCTTGTCTTAAAATTTCCCGTTTGATTTGGTTGAAATTTGGGTCGATTCCATTTAGAAATTGGAAATGTTTCTGTTCTTGCCTAATCTGATTATAGGTTTCAATGACCTTTTTGGAGGTCATTGGATTCGACTCTCGTCGATTTCTCCCCAAACGCCTTGTAAGTTTATCCAAAAATCTTCTAAGTTTGCTCCATTTTGTTTCATCGTATTAATCTTTCTATGGAAGTTGAATGTCTGCAGCTTGTCTTTTCCGGCACTGTAAGTGGTAGCCAAAGCGCTCCATAGCGATTTTGTGGTTGGTAATTCGATTAGATTGGCTGCAATTTGGGGCTTGATGTTCTGAATCAGCCAACTGAATACTATGAGATCATTTTGTTCCCATTTTTCGAACATTTCATCTCCAATTGTTGAATCTGAAATTCCAGTAAGATGATTAAGGAGGCTTTTGGATTTACCTCATATTGCTACTTTAATCATACGCGACCAAAGTGCGTAATTTTGACTGTTGAGTTTGATGTTG
Organism: Euphorbia schlechtendalii; assembly: GCA_949673415.1. Lineage (NCBI taxonomy): Eukaryota > Viridiplantae > Streptophyta > Magnoliopsida > Malpighiales > Euphorbiaceae > Euphorbia > Euphorbia schlechtendalii. Next base: position 13,948 of record CATIWQ010550857.1, on the reverse strand, counting down.
AGGGTAAGGGAATTTGACAAAGTCTGTTTTTGGCTTTGGTTGTTGAGGCTAAGGCCATTTTTCAGTAGGTTTGCAATCTGAATTGTTAGCTCATGATTGCTAACTTCAGCTCGCTTTTTGTTCTCGTCATTTGACTTGGTAGCATGGGTGAATTGGGGTGGTGTAGTGGTGGTGTTGCTGCCATCTTTGGACATGGTGGCAAGCTTTTTCGATGATGGGTTGGTAGATGATGAGTTTTCAATCCCAATTTGGTCCAGTCGTAACCTGCTCTGATACCATGACGGAAAGTAATAATACGAATGTTGGATTAAAGATTGAATCTATATTTCTTGATGATAAACAATGTATACAAGGTCCCCTTTTATGCTAGTACAATCGGTATATACATGGAACGTAATAACTGAAATGTATGTTATTCCTAATTTGTAATCTTGAAATTGTGGGCAGTGATTGTTGCCTTTTGTTGCCTTTGACTGGGAAATGATGAATAATGCTGATCTCAAATATGTCTTTCCTTTCTAACACACCCATTATATACAAATCATTATTTTAAAAATCTCACACATTTCACCTTAAGATTTATTTTGCTAGTTATCGTTTGAATTCAAGTTTTTAATTGATTTATTGTTGTCTAGAATTAACTAGGCACCGTCTTATTTAATATTTTTGCCCAAAGGATGTGTAGACGCATTCAAAAAGCATCCCATTTGAAACTGCTTAAAATAAGAGGTGCTTGATGTTTTGGATAATTTTTTTTTTCATTCACTTTTTATAAATTAACTGAAATTTTATGTTTTCAGTTTTCTGTGAAAAAATCTATTATTATTTTTTATAACATTTTATTTAACTACAATACAGATTTTATTAAATTTATATTTTTAACATGTTTCATTTAAAATTAAAAAAATATAAAATAAATAGGATCAATCTCTGCCTGAACCCCCAAAACTCCAACCATCACTAAGAATGCCTAACGATTTTTAAACACTATTTATATGAATCTATCCCAAAATGCTCGTGGTTGTACTGTGTTGGTTTCACTAAATTTGAAAATAAATAAATAATTATTTCATGAAACTTAGGAAGTTAAGATTGTGTGAACTATAACTAAATTGGTTTTTTCCAGGGTAAGTTTAAAAAAAATGTTATTTTGTTTGATCGTCTTGCAAAGAAGTTCTTGTAAAATTTTTTTTACAAAAACAAACTTGTTGTCTTGAAAGTTAATAAAGAAAGAATTTTCAATTTTTAATTATATCATTAAGAGGGGTATTCTTGTCCATTTCGAGTTGAAATTTTGCAACTTAGTTTATAAAAACACATTATAGTAATTTTAAATTTTTCTGAAAAAAACACAAATATTTTTTAATTTAAATGCGTTGATAATTTTTAAAAAATCATAATAAAATAAAGAGTTTTCATAAATTAATCAATTTTTGATGTATAATTTTTAAATAATATGATTAAACTATAGAAATGTTGAATTGATTAAAATAATTTCTGTAACACTATTGTTTTGAATGAAAGAACTCTTTTTGCTAGTTTATGAAATTGTAAGCACCAATTTGAAAAAAAAATTCACAAGACGGTGAAACCACAATGTATACTTTTAAAGTTGACCCTGTAACAAATGATGATTCATAATTTCTCTCTCATCCAAATAAAAAAACAAGCGGTGCTTTCCTTCACATTCTCTTAAAACAATAATCGATAAATTAAGGAGAGAGTCAATCAAATGTGCAGTTTTTCTAGTTATACGTGATCAACTATCTTTAGAAGGAAAAGAGTGTTCCCAAACATGCTCTAAAAAATGGGTAAAATCCTTCTCTCTACCTATAATAACAGAGGTATGGTCAGCATTTGGGATAATACAGAGTTGTGCATTTGGAGCCTTGCCTTTAATGTCATTGCTACACTCTAATGGGACAACATTGTCTCTATCCCCTTGCATTACACATATTTTGACCTTGGAATTTGTCAATGTCTCCAAACATTCATCCATTAACTTTGCTCCTCCACATATCACATTATGCATTGTATGCCATGCCGAATGATGTGTGTGCCTTGTTATGTCCATCATCATGAAATGTACTTCCCTGCCCAACAACTAACTTAGCTTTCTCTCACATTATATAATTAAATGAATTCGCATAAATTGCCTCAATAGCCCCACTTTCGAAACTTCTCTATTCCTCCTTGAACGTGGAAAAAAATGCACTAGTTTGCCCCTAATTGTATATGAGCCTCTCGATGTTGATATTGAAAAGTCAAACCAACACCAGATTGACACATGGACCAAGTTGAAAAGTCAACAATCAAAAGCCCACTCGCCTGATTATCTATCTCATTGCCAAAATTAAGGTCATGTCAGCAATGAGCGGCAAACCGGCGAACTTTTGCTTACGAGGACCTTCTGAAAGTTCAGGGACAATAGGTGATCAAGAAAAACTAAAAGGGCTACAGATGCATTATCTCTATTCTCTTATCATATTTTCATAAAATAAATGATACACGTCATTTAAGATTGAATGGATTCAAATAGCATAGACAAATAATTATCGGGGAAAGTTGACCGGAGGCTCTGTTCTTTTCAACTTATTTGCAATGTACTTATTTCAGTGTAAATTTATAAGTCTGCAATACTTATAAGGACTGAACTGAACTGAACTAATAAGTAGAAAAGAACAAAGCCTAAGAGCTAAATTAATTGTTTGTGATAGAGTTGATGTTACCTTCTCCGAGTAAGCAGGTTTATTATAGTTTCCCACAGCTTATGGTTTCGGCAAATAACAAGGCATACACATCGACCCAGGTGTTCATACCACGACATAAATGCTGATCCGAATGACAATAGCGGCCATAATTTCTTCCCTGCAAGTTTCTCAAGTACTTTCATGCTTCCCTTTTCTTCTGAACCTGAACAGTAAGGCTGCACCAGTTTTGGAGAAACATCCCACTTAATGTACATTCTCCATTACGAAAATAACAACAAAAGGAACTTAATATGCAAATTAACTCTTAAAGTTTATGCCGTTTAGCTTTATTATGTATAAGGATAAAAAATTAGTAGGTAAATTTCACTAGGGGACTTAGAATTCTAGCGCTCTTCGCACATTGATTGTTCAACACCATTAATTAGCATAAAAAGAGTTTAACTTTGGATTAGTATAATGAAACAGTCCAAATCAACAAAATCCAGAATCATATCAGTTGGAATCAAAGCATACTGGTGCTATGCTAGTCCAAATCAACAAGATCACCTAACCATAGTATCAAGCAAAAAACCAATATTTAGAATCAGAGCAACTTAATCACATCAATCCTAGAAATAAGCAAAACATTGATTAGGATTGTCCTTTTACACCAAGTAGTAAAAAGTTGAACCATTTTCATGTTCCAAAATGACATTTAAACTTAAATAAAACAGAGAAGAATGAAACTTAGTTGAAACTACAGAGCCCAAGAATGAAATCAACTCTGTTTAATACAAGCTTTTAAATTATATACTCACTGGTGCTATGAGGGTGACTGATTTAACAGTATTGGAGTATTTGGCAGCAAGAGCTAATGCAATGATGCAACCCATAGAATGAGCAACAACATGAAAAGAGTTCAACTGGTAAGGACTGATCACAGATTTTTCAATCATGTCCAAGTGATCTTTTACTGTGTAAAAACAATCCCTTGGCTTTGGGCTTTTTCCAAATCCCAGAAGGTCAACAGCGAACAATCTGTAGTTACTTTTTGCACGTTCAGACAGATTCGGAAACACAGTTTCTGACCAAAACGATGAAGAAGAGAGAAAGCCGTGCAAGAATATCACATTTTCACTGCATTCCTCTTTCACGCCTAAACCAAATATAAGATCAATGTTACACACAACAACAACATTAATTTTTCTGGACTTTTAGGCTAAATGGGTTCTAGAACATCATGTTGTTATAGGTTAAATGGGTATTTTTCCACATAACACATGTCGAAACAGATTTGATCAACACTAATTTGTGTAGCATTGGGATATCAATTTGGGCAAATTCTTAAATTGAAATCCCTAATATCAAGAGTTCCTATTCAGCAAATTCATATAATTGCTAACATTATGATTCTCAAATTTAACTAACAGCTCCCGTAATAATTGAAGTGATCAAAATGCAATCCCAATATTCAAAATTAATAAACAGAAAGAGACTTTAGTAAATTACCTCTTGGAGGTTGTTTGAGGGCAACAAACAAATTGTCAGCAGAATTATAAGAAACACAAGATTTACACCCACATTCAGACCACCTACTAGCATTAATCAATTTCTTATTGGGAGAAGATTTCTCGTAACTCGGAAATTTGGTCGCAAAACCAAGAAAACCCAATTGCCTAAAGACATTGTTTCTTCCATACAAAGTCTCAGAGAGCTCAATGGGGTCTCCATCATTCCTCTTTTCACAATAGCATGAGCTTGTCTTGCCTTCAAATAATTCGTCAACAAACCTGTAAATTATGCAAAATACGACTTCAAGAAAGTCGAAAAAGAGGAAAACGAAGAAGCCAATGGTTGATAGAAATATGGAGGCGGCCTTTCTGGCCAATGCTCCTGCTGCCAATGGAGCAGGATACATTGGGAGATAGGGGAAAATGGATAATGGCCTGTAAATTCAAAGAATGTGCATTCATCAGATTTGTATTGATGAAGAGAAATAAATAGGAAATGAACGGACAGCATTCAACGAATACAAACACAAGATCAATAATCAGCCACGTTATGCGTATTGAAATTAGAAACCAAAAGTTCCATGCTTTTGGAATTTTTCTAGAAATATGTGGAATTTTACTTATAAGCAAGGAATCAATTTGGTTATGTGAAACGTGCTGAACAAGAAGTAAAGATGTATTGAATAAGAATGGAATTGAGAGAAAAATTACTCTGTATTTGATTAATTTCGAATGAATGAATTGTTACAATCGTTTAGCTTAACTAATTGGGCGAACTAATTAGCGCCAATTCTCTAACTAACTTGTAACAGAATCAGCTGATGTGGCAATTCTCAAATCCCATGAGAGACGGATCGAGATGTGCTAGGACTGTGTTGCAAAGCTTGAGTGTAGTTGCTGCTGTATGTGGCTCAGTAATGTTGCTGAGATCTTTGGGCTTTAGTTTGTGGGCTTTTGGGCTTACATTCCTTCAGCCCCTCCTCACAACAAAACATAGTTTGGTTGTGAATTAAGTTCACTAAGCCCATTTTCTCTAGAGCGGGAAACATTGAATTTGAGGCGATTGGCTTGGTGAAAGAATCAGCAAGTTGCTCACTTAACTTTACATATGATAGATGAAGAAATCCGCTTTCTACATAATCTCGAACAACATGGCAATCGATTTCTAGGTGTTTGGTACGTTCATGAAAGACTGGGTTTTTGGCGATGGTGATGGCTGCTTGATTGTCACTGTGTAGTTGGATTGGTAGTGGGATATCCAGTTTGAAATCTCTGGCCAGTTAACTAATCCACTTTAGCTCACTCCCGGTGTGACTTAAACTTCTGTATTCTACTTCAGCTGTAGACTTGCTGACCGTTGTTTGCTTTTTGGTTTTCCAGGAAATTAAAGAATTTCCTAAGAAAATACAGTACCCTGTGATTGACCTTCGTGTGAGCTTGCATCTTCCCCAATCAGCATCGTAGTAACCTTTAACAGCGAGAGCCCCTGTTGAGGGATAGAACAAGCCCAATTGGAGTGTACCCTTGATGCACTTGAGTAAGTGTATTGCTGCTTTATAATGAATTTCGCAAGGATTTTGAATGAACTGACTTAACTGTTGTGTAGCATAGGCTATATCTGGTATTGTAAAACCTAGGTACAGTAGCCTTCCCACTATTCTCCTATATTTCTCCGGCTCAGTGACTTGTGGGCTTTGAGTTAACAGTTCAATCCCATGTGGCATAGGACTTGAGCTAGCTGTAGCATCTAGCAAACCCACATCTAGTAGTATGTCCCTAGCATATTTAGTTTGAGAAATAGTTATCCCTGCAGGTGTTCTTGCTAGTTCAACCCCTAGGAAATAGTTGGCTTCTCCCAAATCTTTGATGGTGAATAATGAATGCAAGTAGCTCTTTGTGGCTTTGATTTCTTCAGGGTTTGATCCACTTATCAGAATATCATCTACATAAAGACTACAGCTAAGTAAGAAGATTATGTCACTTTAGTGAATAAGCAGTAGTCATTATTGGACCTCTCAAACCCATAGGAAATTAAATTTGTTGTTAATTCTTTATTCCACTATCTCCCTGCTTGTTTGAGCCCATAGAGTGACTTTATCAGCTTACAAACTTGACCATTTTGAGCTTTATTGTAACCCAGTGGAGGCTCCAAGTAGATTTCTTCATCCAAATAACCATGTAGATAGGCATTGTTGATGTCTATCTGATGTAGTTGCCATCCCTTCATTGCTGCTACCGCAATCAGCATTGTCATTGTAACTGTTCTGGAGACAAGACTAAAACTTTCAAAGAAATCAATTCCATGCTGTTGGTCGTATCCCTTTACCAGCAATTTGGATTTGAACCTGTCAACATCTCCAGTTGGTGTATACTTCACTCTATAGATCCACTTTGAGGCAATAGGTTTCTTTCCTATTGGTAAACTTGTTAATTGCCAAGTTTTGTTCTTTTCGAGTGCCTCTAGCTCCTCTTTCATAGCTTTTACCCAGTTAGGGTCCTGCGATGCTTGTTGATAATTCTTCGACTCTTTATGTTGATGAACTTTGCTGAGGAAAGCCAAATGTTTGGTTTCCCTACCTTCTACTTGTGTAACATAGTCTGTTAACCATGTTGGCTGTTTTGTAACTTTGCCAGCCTTTATTTGCATTGCATCTATTTTTGTTGTATCTTCATTGCCTTTGTTAATTGCTGAAGCATCCTTATATTTGTTATAGTCTGTATTGTTTGGCTGAGTAGTTAATGGAGCAGGAAAAATGCACTCTTGGAATTGTACATCCCTTGTAATAACAATTTGCTCTGTTTCTATATCCATTACTTTCCACCCCTTTTGGCCAAGAACAAAACCTAAGAATATGGCTTTATGGGATCTGTTACTGAACTTATCCTTGTGTGGTAGGATAATAGTATAGTGGCACTGACAGCCAAATACTTTGAATTGTTTGTAGTCTAGCATATTACCATTGAGCACTTCATGGGGTGATTTCCACCCTAGTATTCTGCTAGGTAGGACATTTATGATGCTAGTTGCCGTAAGTATGGCTTCTCCCCAAAACTTTTGCGGCAGTTTGGCTTTGAATAGCAAAGCTCTTACCACTTGCAATAAATGTATGTATTTCCTTTCCACAACTCCGGTTTTGCTGTGGTGAATAGGGACAACTCTTTTGATGTGAAATACCTTTCTTTTGAAACATGTTGATGCAGTCATTGTTGACAAACTCAGTTCCATTATCACTTCTCACAAACTGAATTTTCGTTTCATATTTCCTTTCCATAGTCTTTATAAAAACATGTAAAGCATGCTGTGCTTGAGCTTTATTTTGTAGTAATATGACCCACACATTTCTTGAAAAATCATCCACTATAGTCAGGAAAAGTTTTGCTCCTGTTAAACTAGCTAACTGATACGGTCCCCACAGATCAATGTGAATTAGCTGAAAAATCTTAGTTGACTTGATAAAACTTTTCATAAAAGGCAATCTGCTTTGTTTTGCTGTATGACAAACTTCACAATCTTCCTTAATACAAGTGATATCTAGACTAGATGCATGTGATAAAACTTCACTAGAAGGATGTCCTAGTCTTTTGTGCCATATAATTGCTTCACTGTTGTCATTACTGTTGAAACAATTTTTTCTAGAATTTCCTTTCTATAGGATGCCTTGTTGAGCCTGTACAAACCATTACTCTTCCAAGCTATAGCCATTACTTTCCTTGTAACTTGGTCCTGTAAAATACAACAATCAGGCCAAAATTGAACTGAAACCTTCAAGTCTTCCAACAGTTTACCTATAGACAAAAGGTTAAACAGAAAATTCTTAATATATAGCACATTTTTCAATGTTAAATGGCTACACAATTCTATATCTCCAACTTCATCTACTTTCTGTTTTGATCCATATGGCAGAATTACTATATGTTGTAGTTTGCTTCTCTTTAAATTTTTGAAAAATTCCTTTTGTGAACTCGTATGTGATGTGGCCCCACTATCGATAATCCATTCTTTTGATTCTGTTTTCTTTCTAGAATCATTACCTGAATATCCTGCAAATGCTGAAAATTCTTCATTTTGATCACCAATGTGTTGGTAGGATGTTGGGCTTTCACTTATGCCTTTGCCTTTCATCATTCTGCACATCTCCTTGGCTATGAAATTCAACTGTTGTAATGTTATGTTGCTAAAACTGCCTTGAACTTTGTCACCTTCATTTCTTTCTTCATTTTTATACCGTTCCCCTTCGCTCCCTATAATGTGTGCTTGTGAAACTAGTGGCTTTCTCCTCTCTTCAGGATACCAATCTGGATAGCCTATAAGCTGGAAACATCTATCTCTGTTATGACTTGTGCTGTTACAAATCGTGCACTTCTGCCCATCTTTCTTGCCAAATTTTCCTCCAAACCTTTGATTGTTGCTGTAACATGTATTTCTTTTAGGAAATCTTGAGGTATAGTTAGTTATTTCAACTGGTTATTCAATTACAACTTCTTTTTCTTCTCAATCCTCAAAATCATGCCATAAGCTTTATTTAAATTTGGAAATGGATCTAGTAACAGAATTTGACCTCTAACTGCTTCATAACTTTCATTCAGCCCCATTTGGAACTGAATTAACTTGTCCTCTTCATTTAAATCAGAGTTTTTCTTGTTGAGATTACATACACAGTTAGCTATTGTGCCACAGTTGCAAGATGGACATTTTCTTAGCAAGTCCAATTCATCCCAAAGTTTCTTTAAGCGCGTAAAATATACCATAACAGAGGAGTTACCTTGTGTAAGAAGACTTATCTCTCTTTTGATCTGATATAGCCTAGGCCCGTTGCTACCTCCGAATCTTTCCTCCAATTCTTTCCATAGATCTCGTGCACTTTCAGCATACAAAAAAGCCTCTGAGAACTCCTTTGTCATGGAGTTTAAGATCCAGGAAGTGACCATGCAATCATTTCACTACCATTGACTGAACATAGCCATTCCTTCTCTTGGAATTTCAGCGCCTTCTTGAATATAGGACAATTTTTCTTTTGCGATTAAGGCCCTCCTTATTGATCTGCTCCAAGGCAAGTAGTTTTCTCCATTGAAGAGAGCTGAAACAAGAACAGTGCCTGGATTTTCAGATTGCGAATGGATGTGAGTAACAGCTTGTTCTGAATTTTCAGCATTTTCTTCTTCAAGATTGCAAATATGATTGAATCGATTAGTTTTCTTTGCCATTAGGCTTTGATACCATGTAAAACGTGGTGAACAAGAAGTAAAGACGTATTGAATAAGAACGGAATTGAGAGAAAAATTAGTCTGTATTTGATTAATTTCGAATGAATGAATTGTTACAATCGTTTAACTTATATACTAAGTGTAAGCTACATTGAACTAATTGGGTGAACTAATTGGCGCCAATTCTCTAACTAACTTGTAACAGAATCAGCTGATGTGGCAATCCTCAAATCCCATGAGAGACGGATCGAGATGTGCTAGGATTGTGTTGCAGAGCTTGAGTGTAGTTGCCGCTGTATGTGGCTCTGTATTGTTGCTGAGATCTTTGGGCTTTAGTTTGTGGGCTTTTGGGCTTACATTCCTTCAGGTTACGTTAATTTACATTAGAGGAATTAGCAAAATTAGACGCAAAAACTACAACCCTACTAGTTGAAGCTTTATATACATTTCACACTTGTAAAGTCTAAAATGCACTTGTACAGTTATCCTAGATGAAACTAAAACGCGAATTGGATGGCAGGACCCTAAGTTCGAGAAGGCGAAATTACCTTCTAATTGTTTTTGCAACTATGTATCAAACAAATAAATCTAGCTTAATTTACAAGACAATACACATATTGACTAATAAATTACTTGTATTGAACGATAATAGGTTGATGACAACGTATATTCATCTAGCTTCAACGAATAAGTCCAAGTATAAATTAATTAATATCTGTTTCCACGTACATCATTGGGTATATTTGAGATTACTACAAATAACTAATCAACAAAATGACTTTGATTAAATAATAAAAGTAAGAAAAAATGCATTTAACAATAGAGCAGAGACAACAATTTCATGTTGTTTTTATGCCTAGCGTTTAAACTCTGCCAACTACCGTCTAAGTCCACCTAGGTTCCGATTAATCCTCGCCTAGGCCCCGATTAATTTTCGACCGCCCGACTAGCACCTAGCGCTTTTTAAAACACTTAGTAGTATAAAAAATTTCATCTTCCAATCTGTCATTGATTTTGTGTTTCAATGAAATTGAATTGAATAACAAAATCTTTCCATTCATCTAGGTTCTTGGAGCAGCAACTGCTCCAAATTGCATTATAAAAATGTTATCATTGTTTATGATTTGATGAATGGGTTCAATTTGGAATAATCAAAACTCCAACCTTGGAAACTCCGTTCTTAAATTAGTCAAAACTAACCATTAATAGAATTTATAAAACTGTATCAATTAAATTGATGAATGTCGAGACCACGGAAAAAATATTCTCTGCGTGAAAAGTAACTTGTAGTTAGTGGTAAGCAGGTCAAATTCACAAGGTACAATATATACCAGTTAATCTTAATTGAACGACTGAACATAATGACTGGATTGTTATTATCTGTGTGTTTTGAGGATTGAAAGCTAAATAGAGCGAGTAAAACAATAATAAAAAGACTCACTCAACCAATTCAGGAAAAACCATGTATCATAGTGATCATAGACAAGAGATAAATTGTACTGGGACTTAGGTTTAGTTATACTAGCACTTCACACCGTACAACATTAACAACTCTTCCTTACTTTGTATCGGGACTGTGCTTCGCACTTCAATCACCTTCTTACTTACCGTTACTCTCGACATCGCGCAAAAGAGTTTGCCGAAAAATAACAATAAATATAAGAAAAGCCTAAATCCTAATCGACAGGTAGTGAGACTCTCAACATGCGTTAGATTGTTGCTCTCTAATCTCGGTGATGACAAAAAGACAATCGCCACTTACTCCTTCTTAGGCACAATTACGGATGCAAATGTTAAAAATAACAATAAATCACAAAGACCTACCTAGTGGCTAATCAAACAGAGGATGCAATAAAATAAGTACCAAGATCAACAAATAAGTGATCTTGCAGATTGTTGTATCCAGGTTTAGTCCTCACACTATTCAAGCATGGTGTTAATCCTTACTTGATCAAGTCACTAAGAATTAGCTAGACATGACTGTAATTAAACACATAAAATAATAAAGAGATTTAATATAAGCCATGCGATAAACTAAAAAGGTTTGAAAAGTAAATTGCATAAACTAACATGGAAAACTGAAAAAGGCTAGATAGGATTAAAGCAACAAAAAGCTTTGAAAGAATAAAGCAAGTAAACTAAATAAAGAAAGAAAGATCAAAACAAAAAGAATTCTTGAAAACAAATCTAAACTAGAAAATAATTCTAACTATGGACTAAATTCAAACTCTAGACTAGATTGAACTGAACCTATTCTCTTGTGGAATTCGGCCTCTATCTATAATGGAATGACTCCATCTAGTTGTTTCCAGTCTTTGTCTTTGATAGTGTTTGTTCTTCCATTGGTTTATCCTTTAGTATTTACTTGGAAATAAAATTGTTGAGTTTCTCCTTTCCTCAAAGTAAAATTTGTAAAGGAAAGTAACTTTTCTTTTAATCAAAATTTCTTAAAAATAGACTTTTCTTGAAATGGTGATTCTTTCTTTGGATTTTACGCTCTTATCTTCCAATTAGATGTGTCCTTAACGTTTTGAAAGATTCTAGAATTTGCAGAAATCACTAGGACCCGCTATCACTCTTGGAACATACACTGGGATATCGGTGAAGTACTGATTTTGGCTATTTTAATCAACTTTTCTCCAAATCACCAAAAAATTTTGAAATGACAAAACATAGTCGTAGCAAAGTTCAAAAAGACTAAAACATATTCATAAAGACACAGAATTAAGTATAAAAACATTTTGAATTTACAGCCTATCAAATCTCCACACACTTATTCCATGCTTGCCCTCAAATATCAGTACATAGATATGGAAGAAATGAGAACAAGAACTACACAAAGACCCTGAACATTTGCGCAAAGAGACTGAGATCTTTCACCGAGATTGTGTGTGGATGATACGGAAGCGATGGGCCGAGAGCGCGCAGAAATGAGAGGCGCGGTCCATCGGAGCGTTTTTATGAAAATAAAATATCAGGTCAGGGACCTGAAAGGTTTAAAGGAGAAAGCGAAAACGATTTAGATTGGTTAAAACCCGAAATTGCTGTCTCGTAGTGTAGAGTCGCTACCTAGATTAGCTCTTCTAGGACTTAAAGTTCTATGAGGCTTAACGTTCGGGAAACTGTCCACTAAGACATAGAGATTCGGGTTCGGGATAAATTGCTTACTTCTTATTGGATCACATTAAATTACATCTACAGCAAACCGTATTCTTAGTTGTGCATATTTGAGCCTAAGTCGTTTTCTTCTTTATAATATGATATCGCGCATGCGGAAAACGATAAATACATACATAAAATAGTAAATAAATGTGAAAAAATAAATTAATAAATTACAGAACCTCAGGGGATGCAATCGTCCGCCTAATCTATTAATTACATTTCTTTTAAAAATAATAATTGCAATATCCTAAGGAAAAATAAATTCCTAGGCATACATCTAATCTAATCTACATGTGCTCACAAAAGTTAGCACATGAGATATAACGCAACACAAATATTTCAAATATGTTCGATTTAATTTTGAGGAGACCCGTGTGGCCTAATTAAAATACTGGAAGTTAAAAATTCTTATTTTGAAAGAAAACAATTCATTTTATTTAAATATATGTTGCTCATTTTTATTTAATGAAAATGATTACATGGCAAAAGGTGATGTCTGTTATCCGGTAATAATTTTAATTCCCTTCGTGAGGGTGTTCTAACATGTATTTAAGTACAAAATCCCACAATTAAATAAATTAAAAGAATAGGTAAAGACATGAAAGAAGGCTACATAATAAAATAAATAAAATAACAATTAAATAAATAAATACAAAGAATTAATAAAATAAAAATTAAAGCATAAAAGATGAAAATCGAGTCCGTCTCAGCATTTAGGAGAAAATAAAAAAAATATCATGATATAAGACACGGGAAAAAACAGCTCTAGGAACTCAGAGGCTTACTCTTTTGTAATGAATCAACGTCGATAAATCCGTTTGATTTTCTGGAATGCTCCTCATTCTTTTTTGTTTGATTTTGTGTGAAAATATTTTATTTTTATCCTAAAAATCATCAGACTCGGACTCTGAATTTGTTTTAGGTAGGAGGATATCCGATGATTTTTGAGAAAAAAAATAAAAGAAATTGATTTGTAAACAATTAAAGCCGGAATCCAAATTTGTTTTGGACCCGAATATAATCAAAAGATTTTTAAAAGAAAGATGAAAAAAAGTTGTAAAAAAAGTCAGAATTATTTTCTCAAGAAAAATATTTTTTTCAGTAAAAATTTCTCCATCTTTATCAAGAAAAGAAAATATTTTTTTTTTCAAATTTCTTCATGTTTTTTCTCCTCTTTTCATAATGAAAATTCCCCCTATTTATGGGGGGAATTTTTCCGAGACCATTTAATGGTACCGTTTTCTTTTTTTCATTATGCATTTGGACCATATTGTGGTACTATTCAAGTAACATTTTTATTTCATATCTATATTTATTTCTTTCCTTTTTTATTTTTTCTTTTCTAATTCTTTTATTTCCTTTCTTTATTTTTATTCCTTC
>CATIWQ010550808.1:0-14300 GCA_949673415.1 Euphorbia schlechtendalii | reverse complement strand
CATATGAATGCATGGTGCCTAATAAGTTTATAATAAAACTTATTATCTTGACATTTTCAATTATAAAATGATATGGTTAAAGTCATTTTATACTTCATATAAAAGATTTGATGTGGTATGTAGTTGTTTTTTATGCAAGTGCAGAAACTAGGTGAATCTTGGGAGTGAAATGATCAAAGATGGAATTCTTTACAAAAAGAGTGAAAAAGGTGCAAAACGATGTGTGGAACGTAAGGAATTGGCTTAAGATCGAAAATGTCAAAGATTGGTAAAGTTGCAAAGAAGAATCATGAAGAAAAGCACATGTCACGATCATGATTCCTGTTCACGATTGGACAAATCACGCTCGCGACTAGCTATCACGATCGTAACTTGACATTCTTCACAAAGAGAAAGTTACCAACTTACATTCACTATTGCAACATGTATGTCACGCTCACGAATCGCGTAGGTTTTGGATAACTCTTCTCAACTTCCAACCACAGGATAAGAATGATCAACCACCATCAACTGTCAAATGAAAAGACACATTTTGGTGACAATGAATCCATGAAAAGGTTCCTATCCATTGATGATAAGAATGAATTCTAGCATCCAATCACATTGAAGATGATGCAAACCTTCACCAATGAACACGACTCTTCATTTTGATAAACGCATCCCTTTGAACTCTATAAATAAGGTTAAATCCAACCATTTTCATGCCATGGTAGTAGTGTGTAGATGGTGTAATGTGTATGACATGGATAGAGAGTGAAAGATATAGATTTTGCTAAGTTAAAAGTGTTAGAGAGAAAAATGTATAAGTGATTCGATTTTTATTTCGATCACTAGATTTCTCCACATATTCGAGCGATTGTTGTATGAGTGTAATTGCAAAGCACTTATCAATAAAAGTTTCTATTCTTCAACATTCATTTGTTCAATATTCACAAAGAATAGCATCCTAGCAGAGATTCTGTACGAGTCAAGACCGAATTCAAAGTAGATGTAGGAATTGTGGGAATTGATGACTCCCATTAAAAGAGTGGATACAATTTGATCAACTTTAGCTTTCACTTTCATACCTTACAACTTTACTTTTTTTCTACTTATACTTTCTAATTCGAAGTTTATGATATGTCTATGTGTCATAACGAGTATTTCATCTTGTGTCATTTATATTAATCAAGTTATATGATTTCAAGTTGACTTTAAGAGTGATTTCAAGGTTAACATGATTGAGTATAATCACTGGATCTATGATTTTAACGCTATTTAGTGAGCCAACATTTTTGGAGTGTTAACTTACTAAACATGGCTATGTGAGAGCGACCCATACTAAGGATAATATTATTTTTATCCAGGTTTTTATAAGTGTCATAATTCGTTTACCCTAGATTTAGAAAAGTCATTTCATGTGTTACTATGCGATGAATTATAGGATATTTGGGCGTCTAGAACCGAGTTTGTTGAAGTTATCTAGTGTTTAAAACAACTTTGATTATTTTACATATTTTACTCTACTATACTTGTTCTTAGGGAATATCTATATACTTTGCATCTTCTCTAATTTGTTCGTGCATCTATTTATTCATCAGTTTACCATTCAAAACCTTCAAATCATTATATTTTCTTTCATCCCTTAACTCTATTTGATATTTAGTACCGAATTCCTTCCCTGTGGGATCGATATCTTTTAAAACTACATCGTAACTATATACTTGCAGTTACCATCATTTTTCTATTTGATAAGCAGTACTGACAGCACCTGTACATATTTAGAACTTTTATATTATCAGTAGAAAAGTTGCGAACAAGTTTTTTGCGCCGTTGCCGAGGAAAGCAAGTGCTTTCTAGAGATCAAATTGCTGGAGAACGGGAAATTATATTAATGTGTCAATTAAATTTATTTATTTTTATTTTTATTTTTTGGTTTTAAGTATTTATATTTTTTTATTAACATATTTTTCTTGCTTATTCATTGAGTTTTCTTTCTAGAGTGTGCATGCCAAGTACGCGTAGTTTAGGACAAAGTTTGGTGTCTTTCGAATCAGAAATAGAATGATTTGTAAGAGCAGAAAATGGATAAATAAGAGACAAAGAAGAAGGATGGCTAATGAAGATAAAAAAAATCATGATCAACCTCAACCAAGGCTCATGGATTATGTCATTTCGACCATCAACGGTAACAATCAGGGGATTACTAGACCACCAATTAAAGCAAATCAGTTTGAAATCAAGCCAGCATTGCTTCAAATGATTAGCAATAATGTGCAATATTATGGTCTACCCAATGAAAATTGAATGCTCACATTGCAAACTTTCTAGAAGTCTGTGATAATTTCAAAATGCACAATGTTCCTGATGAAGCAGTTAAACTTCGCTTATTTCCATTTACGCTCCGTGATAAAGCGAAAGTTTGGTTGAATTCATTATCCCCAAATTCAATCACCACTTAGAATCAATTAGCTCAATCCTTTCTAACTAAATACTTTCCTTTAGTCAAAACCACAAGACTCATTAAAGAAATCACTTCCTTTACTCAGAATGACAGTGAATCCTTGTATGAAGCCAGGGAACGTTATAAGGAACTTCAGCGAGTTTATCCTCATCATGGTTTACCCTAGAATGTGATTTTGCAAACTTTCTACAATGGAATAAATCATGTAACAAGAGGAGCGCTTGATGCTATGGCTGTGGGATCTCTTATGAAGAAAACTAGTCAGAAGCCTTTGATCTTTTGGAAGATATGGCAAATAACAATAGTATGTGGCCATTGGAGAGAGCACAAGTAAGTACTACTAATCCTACTCATTCGCATGATACATTTATATCTTCTAGTTCAGGTAAAAAGGTCAATGAATTAGACCTTATTTTTGTTATGCAACCGCAAATATCTGCATTATCTCATAAGATAGATAATATGCATATAAGTAAGAGTAACTCTTTGACATGTGAAAACTGTGGCCAAATAGGATACACTGCTTTTGAGTGTAACTTTAACCCATGTGTAGGGGAGCAATTAAGTTATGTTCAAAGTCAAGGAAATTCTTATGGTAATAATGGAAATAATTATAGGAGTTCTAATTGGAAGTATGGTGATAATCAACAAAAGAATAATCAGAGTAATGATAGAATAGGATAATTGGCAAGTAATATAGACAAATTTTTGGAAGGAGTTTGTAATAAGAAATCAAAGTCTGAAGAATGTTACAAGAAGTTAGAAAATAAGATGGATCATATGTTTAAAAATCAATCATCTTCTATTCATAATTTAGAGATACAAGTTGGACAATTAGCGAGTGATATTCCATCTAGAGGAAAAGGCAATTTACATAGTAACACAGAAGGAAATCCTAAGGAAAATGTGCATGCTATAACCCTTTATAGTGGAAAATTACTAGATAAATTAGATCCTTCGGGTATTCTTGCTAATGATGTTGTTGAAGTGTCGCATGATTATCCGAGTAAATCCAATGATAAAGCAGGAGTGGATGAACAACTTAATTCCGAAAAGGTTAATCCCCCTAAACCAGCATTTCCACAAAGAATGAAGAAGAAGAATGAGGATAAGCAATTCATCGAGTTCATCAATAAACATAAAGGTCTGGAAATTAATCTTTCGTTCATTGATGCCATTACACATATTCCAAACTGCGGTAAGTTTATTAAAGAACTTTTATCTCGTAACCAAAGTTTAGAAGGAATGTCGAAAGTATCTTTAATTGAAGATTGTAGCAAATTATTATTGCTACAATGCCCACTAAACTTAAAGATCCAGGAAGTTTCACAATACCATGTAAACTTGAAAACATTTTCTTTCCAAAATGTTTATGTGATCTTGGGGCTAGTATAAATTTTATGCCTTTATCAATCTTTAAAGAGTTGAAGCTTGATGATGAGGTTAAAAGGATAAATTTGGTCTTGCAATTGGCCGACTAGTCTACTAAACGTCCTTATGGCATAATATAAGACGTATTAGTTAAAGTGGATAAGTTTGTATTCCGGACAGACTTTGTTGCGCTAGATTTTTCATATGATGAAAAATGCCCTATAATGTTAGGAAGACCTTTTATGCATACTGGCAAAGCATTGATAGATGTGTCAGAAGGGAAAATTAAGTTAAGGATAGGTGACGATACTATTGAATTTAATATGGATAAAGCTTATAAATATCCAATGGATGAAGACATATGCATGAAACTTGACTTGATTTATGCTTGCATCCAAGAAGTTGTCAAGTTAGATTTCATCCATGAATATGAAGTCAAGGGGTTGCGAAACTCCATTGGCACTTAAATCTCTTATTTTGTCCAATATATATATAGTAGTATATTTTTATTTATTTTGTTTTTGTATTATTTTTAAGTTAGTGTGTCTTTAATAAAAAGAAAAATGAAAAGTTTTTGGATTTTAAACATTTCGCACTCGCAACCTGTTTCGCGCTCGTGAATAAAGTTGTCAAATCATTCTGTTTATGTCTAAGTAAATGTCACGATCGCAACAATCCTACGCGATACATGTGCGATTTCACAGTAGTTATTGCTGTAACGTCTCTATTTCTAACTGATATATTGGAAATATATCCGTTGAAAAAGTGCCCTACTTCATATATATATGTAACTATTTTCCTAGTTGATTTTCACAAATTAATCACTCTTTTTCACAACTTCAATCTCTTGCAAAGCAAATTTTCTCTGTTTTTCCCAAAATCGAAGCATAAATCTTTCTTTCAAATTCTTGAATTAAAATTCAATAGCTCTAAAGAAATTAGCAGCAACCAAATTAGTAAATCAACAAACCAAGTATGGATGTCCTTTTCCGATCTATGGTGAAGAAGAAGTGGAGAGATACATGAGGATTAAGAACTTTGATTTCTAAGGTACACTCTTCTATGATCCTACTTTTGTAATTAACGCTAGAATTCATGAGGAAGTAGAGGAGTATTTTTCACTATTTGGGTTGGAAAGTTTTGTGAACATGCATTTCTCGTTTAACGAGGGATGGGTCCTCGAGTTTTTGGTTACTGTTTGGGAAGATGGGAACTTTTTGAAAAGGAAATTTAGGAATGAAGGGGAAGAATATAAGTTTACTCTAATGGATTTAATTATATGGTTTGGTTTTGGAGAAACCTATGAAGAGATTGAAAAGGAAGATGATTATGATCCCACAAATGTATGGACAGAATTAACAGGATTGGATCGATACGATGTCAAAAACTCATCCAACAAGAACATTCGGAGTAACAGCCTTCTTTACCATCACAAGTGTATATCTCAAAGTCTTTTCTTTCGACACGATGTGAGCACGGGATTTTGTACCAGCTCGTGCCTTCAATGATGATGGCTTTTCGGGATATTTATCCTCGAATCACAAGATTTTTTATCGTCCGATGATCTTCAAATGGGAGTCTTCCTCGTCGCTGAATTTAAAAGGATTTTAATTCAGAAATTAATTAAAAAATATAAAATACACAAAAAAATTCGAACTTTGAGGAAAACCAGATTTGGGGGCCCGCATCGCCAAAGGTGGGCGAGGCAAACCTCGCCAAAGGGCTTGGTGAGGCTCCCTCACCAAGCTTTGGCGAGGCATATGCCTCGCAAAAGTCCCAGTAAGGGGCCTCACTGGACCTTTTTGTTTTCCGGCGAGACCCCTCACCGGAAAAACTTACCTTTTTGGATTTTTGGGAATTTCTCCTATAAATAGTCGGGTCTTTTTCGATAATTGGGGGCTCGAAAAATTCAGAGAAAATTCTCTTCTTCAGATAAAAAAAACACAGATAAAAGTATTTTCTTTTCATCTAATTTTTTCTTGAATCCAAAACACATTTAGATCCCCAATCTCTTCATCTTTTAATCAAATTTCTTCATCTATTTCTTCAAATATCCTCAGATATTCTCGGGTCTAAAACAAGTTTAGAACCCGAGTCTGATTATCATTTGGATAAATAAACACTTATTTTTCCACATCAAACTATAATTAAATCAAAACTAACGAGGAACACTCCCAGGCATCGAATGGATACGCCGAAGTGGATTCATACCGCAAGGATAAGCCTTTGAGTTCCTAGAACTGCGAATTCTACGCTCATCGATTGCTTCATCTTTTTCTAATTTTATTTGTTGACCTAGGAATATTTTTATTTTTTTATGTAAATAATGTTGTAATTTTCTTCTTCATCTTTATTTCTTTTCTTTATTTTTTTTAGAATACCCCAAAGAAGGGAATTAAAATCATTCCCGGATAACAGACCTCACCTTTTCCCATGCGGGCATTTTCACTAATAAAATTGACCAACATACATGTAAATAAAAATGAACTATTTTTATTTAAAATAACAACTTAAATTGTCGATGTTTTAATTAGGCCACACGGACGTCGCTAAAATCAAATCGAACATATGTGCCATATTTTGTGCTAAACTTTGTGGATGCAGGTTAGATGTATGCCTAGGATTTACTTTCCTGTGGGTATTCCATATATTTTTATGGAAAATATAATTAATAGGTTAGCGGGCAGTTGCATCCCCCGATTTTTGGAAGCCTTGTAATTTTTATTTTTCGCATTTACTTGGTGCTTTGTGGATGGTTTATTATTCTACTTTGTGGATGGTTTATTATTTTGCAATATGTGAATCATGCATATAAAGTCTAAAAATGACCTAAGTGCGAATATGCATAATTAAGAAAATACGGTTTTTTTGTAGATGTAATATAATGTGATCACTTAAGAAATAAGCAACTTATCCCGGACCCGAATCTCTGTGTCTTAGTGGGCCGTCCTCCGGACGTTAAGCCTCACAGGACTCTAAATCCTGGAAAGAGCAAATCCAGGTGGCGACTCCACACTAAGAGATGGCGGATTCGGGTTTGACCAAATCTAAAATGTTTTTGCTCTCTCTTTTCAACCTTTTTACCGGGTCCCTGACTCGATACTCCTTTTTTCAAACACCCCGGTGGACCGCGCCTATGAAATTGTGCGCTCTCGGCCCACCTCTCCATGTCATCCTTTCACACACGAGATTACCAAAGTGTCGATGAAAGATTTGGTTGTACTGGAGTGTGAGGTTTCACAACTAAGGCCAAAGTTGCCGATGTACATGTTGGAATCCATCACTAGTCTTACTATACATAAAAGGCTAGAGTTGGAGGTGCAAATACAATATCCAGAATTATTTTGGGAGAACCAACTACCATACCGATACAGTCCTAGAGAGAGGTTCAACTTCATGGGAAGAGTTTACATGAAGAGAGCGGGATTAGTGAAAGAAAAGCAAGGGAAATTTATGTTTTTCCCATATGGAGTAAGGGTTAGGAAGTTAAGACCGATAGAAGGATCTATTTATAGGGAGATCCAATCCAATGATGGCATTGAAGAAGTTCAAATCAGAAGTAGTGAAGCGAGACAAGCCTCCGAGAGTAACACATGATAATGAAGATACTTGGAGAGGGAAGTTCATGAATGATATCAATTAAGCATGCCTTGATATAGCTTCCATACAATAAGATGTTCGTCAACTCACAAAATCAAACATGTTTTTGAACCAGAAATTGAGTTCGTACTTCAAAAAGCAGAATATGGATATCTCACCAAGTCCTCCAGATTCAAGTTCGGAAGAATGAATAAAATCGGGTTCAAATTTCTTTTTCTTTATGATTTATACAATTTGTTTATTTGTTTTTCATTTATTTGTTTTTTGTTTTTTTATTAAAGTCACTCACAATGAGGACATTGTGTTCTTTAGTGTGGGGGAGCATTTGTAAAAAAATCCCAAAGATCCAAAAAAATCAAATAAGCCAAAAAAGTTGAAGAATATGAAAATTTTTCTTGATTTTGTATTGTTTATACCTTATCCATACCTATACTATACTAACATATGTTCCAAGGTTATTATGAGTGTTAGGTATTACAAGTTTGATGTTAGTGCATATTTCGAACAAGTTTTTTCGAGTTCGAGCGCATGTTGAGATGCGAGCGCTTGTGGCACAACATTTAGCATTTGGTAAGGATGAGTGGTAAGTAACATTTAAAGCAACATTCCAAGTAAGTTTCGATATATATTTCAATGCAACATGAATTAGTATAAGTTGTATAGTTTTAGTTTAATGCTACCGATAAGTTAGCAGTGGAGTAATATCTAGTAGTGTTCTTACTATGAGTTTTATATGCTATTCTCGAATACATCCTATAAGTATTGAGTGTGTCTAAAGTGTAGGGAAACTATAGCCATAATACTTTCAAAAGTGATCAATAAAGGATGAGGGTATTTAGAGAAAAATCAAAAGAAAGAGAGGATAATCGATGAGTTATGCAAACAATGAGGAATGGTACGGAGTGGAAACTGCAACCATTCAATGAGTGAAAAAAAGAAAAAAAAGTATAGCATGAAAAATGGGTGCAAAGTGCAAATCTGTACTTTAAAAATATATGTTTAAAAGAAAAAAATGAGAGAAAGTGGTATGGAGCATAAAATGCAACCACTAAGAGTGTTTAGCATCCTAGGTTACCTAAAAATACCTTGTGTTCAAACTTTCTAAAGTGTGCTCCCTTTGTCCTTTATATTTTATACTATACTTAAGAGAAGGAAATATTCGAGTGAACGTATAACTCTTATATGAAGACGCAATTCAGTTGGCCCTCCATTAAGAGCAAAGGTATGCAACTAAACTATATAAATTGTACATTACTAATTTGTGGGAAATTTTAAACTTTTACTTGAACTTTATGAAATGTGAATGTGGTACTCACTACAATAGTCTTTCGCTAATTAGGTACGAACTTGAATTACTATTTTATACACTTCTGTTGTGTTTACTTTGAGGACAAGGTAAAAGTTAAGTGTGGGGGTGCGATAAGTGTATGATTACACTTATTATCTTGATACTTTCAATCATAAAATGATATGGGTTAAAGTCATTTTATACTTCATATAAAAGATTTCACGTGGTATGTAGTTGTTTTTTATGCAAGTTCGGAAACTAGGTGAATCTTGGGATTGAAATGATCAAAGATGGAATTCTCTGCAAAAAGATGTGTGGAATGCAAGGAATTGGCTTAGGATCAAATTTATCAAAGATTGGCAAAGTTGTAAAGAAGAATCATGAAGAAAAGCACATGTCACGATCGTGAATCCTATTTGTGATTGGACAAATCACGCCCTCGACTATCTATCACGATCGTGACTTGACATTCTTCACAAATAGAAAGCTACCAACTTACATTCACGATTGCAACATGTATGTCACACTCGCAAATTACACTTGTTTTGGATAACTCTTCTCAACTTCCAACCGCCGGATATGAACGATCAACTGCCATCAACTATTAAATGAAAAGACACCTTTTAGGGACAATGAAGCCATGAAAAGGTGCCTATCCATTGATGATAAGAACGAATTCTTGCATCCGATCACATTGAAGATAATGCAATTTTTGTATGAGTGCAATTGCAAAGCACTTATCAATAAAAATTTCTGTTCTTCAACATTCATTTGTTCAATATTCACAAAAAATAGCATCCTAGCGGAGATTCTGTACGAGTCGAGACCGAATTCAAAGTAGATGAAGGAATTACGGGAATTGTTGACTCCCAATAAAAGAGTGGATATGGTTTGATCAACTTTAGCTTTCACTTGCATACCTTACAACTTTACTTTGTTTTCTAGTTATACTTTCTAATTCGAAGTTTATGATATGTCTATGTGTCATAATGAGTATTTCGTCTTGCGTCATTTATATTAATCAAGTTATATGCTTTCAAGTTGACTTTAAGAGTGATTTCGGGGTTAACAAGATTGAGTATAATCACTGGATCTGTGATTTTAAGACTGTTTAGTGAGCCAGCATTTTTGAAGTGGTAACTCGCTAAATATGGCTATGTGAGAGCGAATCGTACTAAGCATAGTATTATTTTTGTCCAGGTTTTTATATGTTTCATAATTCGTTTACCCTAGATTTAGAAAAGTCACTTCATGTGTTGCTCTGCTGTGAATTATTGGATATTTGGGCGTCTAGAACCGAGTTTGTTGAAGTTATCTAGTGTTTAAAACAACTTTGATTATTTTGCATATTTTACTCTACTATAATTGTTCTTAGGGAATATCTATATACTTTGCATCTTCTCTAATTTGTTCATGCATCTGTTTATTCATCAATTTACCATTCAAAACCTTCAAATCATTATATTTTCTTTCATCCCTTAACTCTATTTGATATTTAGAATCGAATTCCTTCCCTATGGGATCGGTATCTTTTAAAACTACATCGTAACTGTATACTTGTAGTTATCATCATTTTTCTATTTGATAAGCGGTACTGACAACACCTGCTCATATTTAAAACTTTTATATTATCAGTAGAAAAGTGTCGAACAGTGCCATCTAGAAGAACATTAAACAAGTAAGAAAAATCTTTGGATTTCATTGAGTAAGCCTCATAGGCATAATTGTTTATCTCAAAAACATAAGAAATGTTTAGAATTACATCATTATTTTATTCCTCCACATGCTGAGGGTCTTAGGTTATCATGATTGGTGCAGGTGCATAGGGAACCATCTTTTCCTCTAGTGTGGCCTGAGCCAGCTTCTCTGCTAAGAGTTTGACTGTATCGAATACAGCTTGGTCTCTGGTATTAACCTTCTACTTCATCAGTTTGGTAATGGACTTTGTGAATGCGGCGATGGAATCCTCAAGCTCCTCCTCTTCCTCAACTTCAAACTAGACGCTTGAATAGTCACACTCATCTTTAGTCTTTTCCAGGGCAAGAATTAATTTCTCCTCAAGAAGTAGGGGTTCCATTGGCAGCTCAATCAACTTGCCAGTCACAAAGTTGAATACATAATTGAAGATCTCGAACCCTTTGGCCTACTCCCCAATTAGAATTAATGGCTCAGGTTCTCCCATATATGCTTTATTTCCCTCGACTTCACAGACGCTTACCATGTTGCAAAACAACGATGTGTTTGTACATTTTCTGATTTGGGACGAAACCCAAACCTAGTCCAGGGGGTGACTAGAACAGGATTAATGACCCTGATGGATTTTACCCAGTCATCTACCTGGGATGAAGCCTTGCTTCTTCATTATCGCTTTCAAACTATCGGGGAAATATCAATACACCTTTGGAGTTTTGAGCTCTTTCTTCTTCTCTTCGGTGGTCACCACCACCTTGAGCCCTTATGCTTTCCTTTCTTTGAATGCGGTAGCCGCTATGACAGATTCCTCGTTCGCCTCAATGGTTACTAGTTGCCCGTTGTGAATGAGCTTGACTTTCTGATGCATGGTAGACATGACTGCACCCAAGGAGTGAATCCATGACCAACCCAGTAGTAGAGAATAGGTAACTACAATATCTAACACCGTAAACATGACTTTGGAAGTTACCCCTCCTACGGTCACTTCCACCTCGAAAGTCCTGACTATACCCCTATTTGAGTCATCATAAACCTGAATCACAATGTTGGACTTCCTAGCATGTCTTCTCTCAGCCCTAAGCGGGGTTGGACTTTCAATGGGTACAGGTTTAAGGCTGATCCATCATCAACCATTACATAGTGAATTGCTCAGCCAAAAATTTGCTCTTTGATGAAAAGTGCTCTATTACATGCTCCAAGCTTTGATGGTAACTCTGGCTAGTCAAACGTTATAGTCGAAAGCTTATAGGGTGTGATTCCCTCCTTGATTGTAGTACACATCTCTACCATTGAGGTTGTGGGTGTCACAGACATCTCCATTAACCTCTTCATCGGCCCCCATTGAGAAATCTCAAGCAACTTCCAAATACTATACTTTTCTTTAGTCCCCTTAAGCTAGTTCACCAGTGCATCCACATCTAGGTCATCTTCATCCACTTTCAGGGGGAGTGGTGGTTCAGGTTACTCTTTGGCGATCCTTTCGGGAGCAATGTTGTTGAGCTTTTTCGCATCTTCCCTTCAAAAAACTCTTCCGCTTCGGGTGACCCTTGATAAGTGTATAATTACACTTATTATCACATTAATTTTATACAATAAATACTGTAGTTTTAGTCATTTTTATACTTCATATAAAAGATTTCACATGGTATGTTGTTGTTTTTTTATGCAAATGCAGATATTAGGTAAATCTTGGGAGTAAAATGAGCTAAAGTGGAATTCTATGAAAAAAGAGTGAAAAAGGTGCAAAAAGATGTGTGGAACTTAAAGATTTAGCTTAGGATTGAAGCTCTCAAAGATCAGTGAAGATACAAGAAGAATTCTGAGTAAAACTCAATTCACGATGGCGATAATCATTCGCGGTTGCGACTTGTTTACTTCAGAAATAGAAGATTGCCAATCAAAGATTCACGGTCGCGACATATATATCACGGTCACAACATGGATGGTTTTCTGGTTTTATCTTTTTAACTAACAACCACCAGATAAGCATGATCAACCGCCATCAACTACCAATGAACAGACACCTATCAGTAGTCAACCGATCATGAATAGGTGCTTATCCATTGTGGATTATATCAAAGCTTCTCAACCAATCATAATAGAGAGATGAAATCTTTCACCAATGGACACAACCCTTCATTTGGATAGACGCAACCCTTCGAACTCTATAAATAGGGCTCCAATCCTCTTCAATTTGGTGCATTCAAGAAGTGCAGTGGATTAGTGTGGCATAGAGTGTAAAAAGTGAGAGAGAGATATAGTGCGTGTGTAGATAGAGTCGCTACGTTCTTAAGTGTTAGTGAGAAAATGTTTAAGTGATTCGAATCCTTGTTTCGATCACTAGATTTCTCTATATTCCCGAGCAATTGTTGTATAAGTGTACTTGCAAATCACTTATCAATAAAAGTTTTCGTTCTTCAATATTCGTTTGTTCGATATTCACAAAGAATGGCATCCTAGCGGAGGTTCTGTACGGGCCGAGAACGAATTCAAAGCAGACGTAGGAATTGCGGGAATTGACGACTCCCATTAAAGAGTGGATACGATTTGATCAACTTTAGCTTTCACTTGCATACCTTAAAACTTTGCTTTGCTTTCTACTTATACTTTCTATTTCGAAGTTTATGATATGTCTATGTGTTATAATGCGTATTTCGTGTTAAGTCCTTTATGTTAATCAAGTTATATGCATTGGAGTTAATTTTAAGAGTAGTTTCGAGGTTAACAATATCGTGTATAATCACTGGATCTGTGATATAAGGCTGTTTAGTAAGCCAACATTTTTGGAATGGTAACTTGCTAAATGTGGCCATGTGAGAGCGACCCGTACTAAGCATGATATAGATGTTGTCCAGGTTTTCATAATTGTCTTAATTCGTTTGTGCTAGGTTTAGAAAAGTCATTTCATGTGTTGCTCTGCGGTGAATCATTGAACATATGAGTGTTTTGAACCGAGTCTGTTAGATTAGTTTAGTGAGTCGTAACATCTTTGTTGATCTTGCATGTTTTCTCTACTATACTTATTCGTAGTGAAAATCTATATATTTAGAGTCTCTCATCTATCACATCTATATTTACTCAACTTTTCATTTTAATCTTCCTATAAAAAATCTCAATTCTATTTTTATTTTCTTATTTTAACTTTCCCGTATTTATCTTTAGACCTGATTCCTTCCCTGTGGGCTCGATATCTTTTAAAACTACATCGCAACTATATACTTGCAGTTATCATCATTTTTCTATTTGATAAGAGGTATTGACAACACCTACATTTTTCGTGAACAAGTTTTTGGCACAATTATTTGAGGATAAGCCTTACGAAACATGTGTAGCCAAGTCTCATGAAGAAGTTCTTGGAACCATTAGTTATTAAACTTGTCAATGGAAAAGTGGAGATCAAGTTTTTGGCTCCGTTGCCGGGGAAGGCAATAGCGTTCTAAGGAAGAAAATTCCGGGAAAGTTAAGTAAGTTCTAATGTTTTTATCTGTTTATTTTATTTTTTTTATATACCATACAATTTTCTAAATTTCATTCTAGATATGAAAAGATTCTGAAATATTCATCTTGGAGGTGATACGTCATAATATTTCATCTTGTTTTTGACAAATAGAAGATTTTCTTCTATTTTTCCTATTCGCATTCGCGACTTTCTTTCACGCTCATGAATTTCCTTTCAAAACTTTCTGTTTTCAAAATTCTATAAGTCACGCTCGAGATCTAGGATCACGATCGCAATGCGTTCAATAAATGCAGTAGTTTTGGTAGTTTTTCTCATATTCTACATATAGGTCGTGATTCTCAACACTCGTTACTTCAGTTATCCGAAACTCCTTCTTTTTCAATCAAAAATTTCTATTCTAAACCTTGAAATCAATCAAACCTTTTCATCAAAATGAGTCACTCAAA
>CATIWQ010550612.1:0-11650 GCA_949673415.1 Euphorbia schlechtendalii | reverse complement strand
TTTAGACCTGAGAATATCTGAGGATTTAAGAAGAAATAGATGAAGAAATTTATTTAAAAGATGAAGAGATTTGGGATCTTAAAGTTTTTTGGATCCTAGAAAAAATTAGAAGAAAGAGAGATATTGTTTTTATTTTTTTTTATCTGACAGAGAGGATTTTCTCTGAATTTTCCACCTCTTTCACTCCAAAAAGGTCCGACTATTTATAGAAAAAAGTCCCGAAAAATCCAAAATAGGAAGCACGTCTGGCGAGGCCTCGCCAAAAAGCCTGGTAAGGCCTCGCCAGGCTCTTGGCGAGGCCTCGCCAAAAAGCCTGGCAAAGGCCTCGCCAGGCTCTTGGCAAGGCCTCCGGTTACGTTTTTGAATTTTTTTTTATGTATTTTTATATTTTTTTGTTAATTTTCTGAATTAAAGTCTTTTTAAATTCAGAGACGAGGAAGACTCCCATATGAAGATCATTGGATAGTCAAAAATCATGTGATTCGAGGATAAATATCCCAAAAAGCCATCATCATTGAACACGCGAGCTGGTACAAAATCCCGTGCTCACAACTATATCATTTTATAAGTAAAAATATCATGATAATAAGTGTAATTATACACTTATCAAACACGTAGGAAAGTAAATGCGCTTAATCTACGGGATTAATTAGATATTGGGATGGGGGATTTACAAATCGCCTAAATACATTAATTTCTAACAAATACTTCATTTGATAAATGCATCTATCCTAAACTACCTGCATCCTTAAAGGTTAGCACAAGGGATATTCCAACACACAATATGTACCAAGTGTACCACGTATACTCAATTGGGATTTTAGCAAGACTCGTGTGATCGTGGTAAAAACAATGGAGATTTCGAAGTTCTTATTCATAAAAATTATTCATTTTTATTTTCAACTATGTTGGTAATTTTTATTAGTGAAAATGTCGCATGTTATATTGTTGGGTCGATTATCCAGGAACTTGAGTTCTCTTCATGTGGGTGACCTAAAACAATATTTAGAAACATAAATCTAGGCCAAACATGCATAACATAGCCATCGTTTGGGTTAACAACGATAACGATGTCATCCATATCGTTACCGATTTCCCTGTGAAGGGCGATATCAATATGAATGGCCTGAACCGCTTCCGATGCTACTCCAAACTTTAATCAACATATTAATACGTTAATAAATCATATATAAATCCTAAATAATTACAATTTAGATGTTTTTTACCCCAATGATGCATTTCCAAACTCAGAAAGGTCTCAGCGGGTCGTTCCGGGCTTAAATGATTCGAAATAGAGCACAATGAAGTGAAATTGGATTCTATCAAAGGCAATGTTGTTAACAACATGGCTTAATGTTGTTAACTATATTGAAGTTCCAGACCTATAGAAACCACACAGAAATAGCAGAAAATAGCAAAACAAAAATCTGAAACTTCAAATTATCATAACTTTTGCTACACTTAACCGGTTTAGATGATCTTTATCATTTCGGAAAAGCTAAAGATGTGTAGAATATTTTTATGTAAACAAAATACTCAAAAAGATTTGAAATCATAATGAAATTCCCAGAAAAAAGATTGGTGTGCAAAAACAAAAATAACCGAAAAGAAAATGAAACTTCAAAAAAAGGAAAGCATATAAATGTAAGCACAAACTCTAGGAAATCAGAGGCTTACCCCGTAGTCATGAATCCACTCTCTTTAAGGTCCATGAAGTCCTCTGGGAAGCTCTCCTTGTTTATTTTTGGTTGGATTTGGTTGTTGGTTGGTGATTTACCGAAAATCTTTGGAAGGGATTTATTCCTTGCCAAAGTAGATGTTTCAGAAGGTTTAGTACCTTTCAAGTGAGTGATAAAGATTCTTTAGACTCTCCATTCAAGTCTAAACCTCAAGCATTGCCTAAATGATCTCTAAACCTCAAGTTTGCTTGAATGATCTCTAAACCTCAAGCTTTGCTCAAAAGATGAACTAAACCTCCAATTTGCTTAAGAGATGAACAAGTGAACCCTTGTGACCCAAGTTCATGCCCTTTCCATGAACTTAATCTAACTAACCTGAAATCCCATGTGTTGGTGATCAAATTTTGGTGTTTTGTTCAAAAACACTAAAGAACACATGAAGAAATTCTCCCTAATGCTCTCTAGATCATTATCCCTCTTTCTTGCCAATGTTTGTGATAGAAATTCAGTCCCCATTCAATCTGAAACATTTAGCCATCTCTTTATGTAGCTCTCTTCAATCCAAAGTCAACTCTTTTTTAGCCTTAGGCCATGCTTTACCCTTTGCTTTTCAACTTTTTACAAGATCCCATGTGAAGATTTGATGTAAAAGGTCTTAGGTAAGGCGTGGGAAGTGGTTTTGCAGTGATTATGTCCGACCATGTGGGTAAAAGTCACCTTTTTTGCTGAAATTGCTTCTTTGTTTTGGGCTTTTTGTGCTATAATTGCCTAAAAAAGGGTTAATGTTCAAAGAAACAAAGTAAGCTTCATCCAAATGAATTCAAGACCCTGTAAAAAGTGAAAAACTAGCAAGGGAAAAAAGTTACAGCTTCATCATCGAACTCGCGAGTAGAGATCAAAATCATGTGCTCACACCTATCCAATCTCATGGATCTATGTCACTTGAGTTCCCACCCTGGAACTCAATTGACTCAGGTGCTCAGTAGCAGCATCCACACTACCTTTA
Organism: Euphorbia schlechtendalii; assembly: GCA_949673415.1. Taxonomy (NCBI): domain Eukaryota; kingdom Viridiplantae; phylum Streptophyta; class Magnoliopsida; order Malpighiales; family Euphorbiaceae; genus Euphorbia; species Euphorbia schlechtendalii. The sequence continues at coordinate 8,965 of CATIWQ010550612.1, read as the reverse complement.
TCTTGCCTGCTACAACATTAGCCATAGCAGTAGACATGGGGATAGATGTGATTGTTGCCCCAAGCTAGGCTGCAGAATTCGTTAACTTGGTCAGGATTAACGCCATTTTGTCCACCAGGCTTTTGGCACTCTCTTTTTCCAAATGATTTCGAATAGCAAACAAGTTACCCTGGATCTTCCCAAACTCATCGAAGTAAAGAGATTTGCTGGGCACTCTTGTGTGATGTTCGAATTCAAGCAATTTCACCTTAACCTTGGAGGACATATCCATCAATTCTTAAGCAAGTAGCATTTTTCTTACTACTCCATCTAACCCAGAATTTATCTTGAGCACAGGGAATTTCTTCCTAGCTAACTCTCTGATTTCTACCAAGAAAGATGTATCAACCAAATCCTTGTAGATTGGCTCTTTGCTAGGTGTAGTTGCTTCACAGGCTGTAAATTTGCCTCAGCATTCTGACCACTTGTGTTTCCTTGTTGAGCGTAGTTCTCAGCATTAGGAACTTCCCTAACTTGAGGGGTTAAGGGGGTAGAGTTTGGTTTGAAGAAGAGGGTGGTTCAGAAGTATTTACAGTTGGAGAAATAGGGGGAATGGTTTTCTTAAGCGGAATAGAAGGTACAAGGGATGTACAAGAAATGGTTTGTGTTTGAGTTTGTACAAGGAATGGTTTGTGTTTAAGTTTGTACACTAAATAAAAATGAGTAACATATGTGTTAATAAAATAAATTGTTTTATTCTAAAATAAGAATTTTAAACCGCTGATATTTTAATTAGGCCACATGGGCCTCGTTAAAATTAAATCGAGCATACGTGTAAATATTCATGTTGTGTTATATACCTTGTACTAACCTTTGTAGATGCATGTTAGATGTATGTTTAAGATTTTATTTTTCCTTCGGGTATTGCAATTTCAATTATTTTTTGGAAATTTAATTAATAAATTAGGAGGGCGGTTGCACCCATTGAGGTTTTTCAATCTTAATCTTTACTTTTCCGCATTTATTTATCACTTTATATATGAATTTACTGCTTTCCGCATGTTAAATCATACATTACAAACCTAAAAACGACATAAGTTCGAATATGTAGAATTAAAAAATACGGTTTTTTTGTAGATGTAATATAATGTGATCCAATAAGAAATAAGCAACTTATCCTGAACCCGAATCTCTTTCTCTTAATGGGCCATCCCCCGGACATTAAGCCTCACGGGACTTTAATTCCTGGAAGAGCTAATCCAGGTGGCGACTCTACAATAAGACACGGCGGATTCGGGTTTAACTAATCTAAAAATGTTTTCGCTCTCTCTTTCGAACCTTCCAGGTCCTTGACCCACCGGTAATTATATATTCAACAAAAACACCCCGGTGAACCGCGCCTTTCATTCACGCGCTCTCGGCCCATCGCACTCCGTGTCGTCTGCACACAGGATTTTTCTTAAACTTTTTTTTCAAAGGTTTTAATTTTGGATAAGTGCCTAAAATTATTGATCACATTATTCTGTATTTTCTTAATTATGACATATTCATAATTCACATTGCAATAGAGGGGAATAGCCCGTAAGTCTAAGGTACACTATTACACAAAGCTTTCTCTTGTACTAATCTGCCTCCTTGAGAAAAGATAGTACTTGAGTAGGTTGAGCACTTGTTGCCATATCGCATGTACCTCCCTCATTAAAACCCATTTGGGGAGAGGCTTGGAGTGTATTTTAGTACAACAAGAACCTTCTACATTAGCAACTCATTTACAAACTCATGTAAATAAACCTTACGCATTTTCCCTTGGGTGTTACCCAATAAACGACCATGCATTATGTTTTTCTTGCAGGTGCACTCCTTACTATCTTCATGGTACTAAGATGAACCAAACTTAGGATAGAAACTAGCTAAAAACCCTACTCACTGGAGTTGTATGGTTGGAAGTTTAGACGTTGCATGCTATGTTCTACGTGTTTACTACTTTCAATTTATCATTGTACAAATGTCATGCTAACCATGAATCTTGGTGTAGACACTTAAACACACACACACTCATAATGTTAATATGATGTAACATAACATCTTCTCATCGTCATGATGCCAATTTGGTGTCACTCATACTTAGGATTAGTTAACACTTGAGATTGTGTCACCCTAGGACATCATGAAACCACTTAGAATCATGAAACATCACTTACCCCTTTCCAACGAGATATCCACTTGAAATTTCGACTCTTAGCCCGTACAGGGCGAACATACCTTTCTTTTACTACGTGATGTTCACATGACATCCAACACTTAGCCCACAAAGGGCAATAACACATTCAACACATTACCTATCAGATGCCCACAAGGGGCAATAATATATCCCACAAATTACCTATGAGATGTCCAGTTGACATCCAACTCGCAGCACACACGGGGTAATCACACATACCACAGAGCCCAAACGGGGTAAATACCAACCCATACAATTTTTCCCACATAGCGTGATGTCCTTGCTGATATCCAAACCTAAGCCCGCATGGAGAGAACTCTTTTTAAGTCTTACCTTACCAAATTTTCAAGGGTATACACTTAATACCCGAACCATTCACCCACATGGGGCAATGATTCATGCATCATCGCATACCCTCAAAAGTGATGACCACACTAGCATCCGAAAATCTAACCTAATTGGGTAAAATATCCAAATCATACAATAGCTACATACGGTGGTTATATTCATCTTATTTTCGATTTCATCAGGGTATGTCGCAATGCTTACCAATAATTTTGACATCCTCATTCCATGAGATCTAGTCATAGTACGAAATCTCAAATTATAGACCTATCACCAAATGGTAATTTAGTCACCTCGTATACACATTCACGTTACGATATCACACGGACGTCATATAGACCTCAAATCCATCCCCAGGGGTTGGATTTTATTTTTACCTATTTTAATTGTATCTAATGACTAAGCAGTTTATTTCAAATGGATTGACAAATACATTATTTATCTCACACCGTAGCATGTTAACCCTTTATAAATGCAGCCATAACATTAACATCTCACTCATTTTCCGCATCATGAATCTTACATGCATAGTCTGATATTCAACTTGTGTATCCTAGCTTCGAAGAGGCCTGCTCACCACCTAGTCCGCATTTCTCCGATCATGGCGAATCTAGAAGGGGTTCCGTACACTGACTCAAGTGAGGACTCAGGTCTAGATTCAGATTCAGTTCAGCATGCATCTTTCCGATTTGATAAGATGATCGATCCACAAGACAAAGCTATAGGGGAGGGTTACCCCTTTCTTATGGGATAAGGTTCTCAACAGAAGAATTAGTCGTCAGTGAGCACTGAAATTGTAGCTGCCCTGAATGCCTTTGCAAATAGTGACCAACTAGCATCGCTTATCTGTCAGCATGTCAGGAGGGCTTAGAATGTAGTGTCTAGCCTGAAGGTCACCCTAAATAATGGAGGTCCAACTAGCCAACCTAGAACAGGGGAACCTTCTACCTCGCATGCGGTGCACCCAAATCCTACTACCTTTTATCAGTTTGGGGAAAAACAAAGTCAGCTAAAATAGGCTCAGATTGGGCAGCTAGGATATAACTTTGCCAATCCTTCCCAGAATCAATTCTTCCCGAGATAACTTGGGTAGCCAGCATTCGCGCTAGGGCCTTTCTATGAAAGTGTGGCCCAACAGCTTATTCCTAGTTGGAATACATCAATTGCATCACTATTCCAGGGACCTCAGCTACCTAATTTTGCAGTATTTCCCCAGGGGCAGTACATCATTTATCCAAGCACTAGGAACAGCATCCTACAATAACTAGGCATGGCGAAATTGTGATAACAGTTCTTGGTCACTCATGGTGGTCATCTAATGAACACATATCCTGCGCAACTGATAATCAGGGATGAAGATAACTCAACCCCAAACTTTGTAATGCTGTAGTTTGAAAAGTATGTGGGCTTTGGAGACCTGCGCGCTCATGTAACGCATTATCAGATAGTGATGAAGGCATTAAGGGTCAACGAACAGATGATGGCTAAGCTCTTCATCATCACCTTGGGCCACCCGGTCAATGAATGGTACAGCCACCTTCCGCTGGACATAGCTACTGATTGGAATAGCCTTGCTCAGGCTATGATGGGGAATTATGGTTTCAACACTCAAATGGAAACAACGATGCAACATCTAGAGGCTATAAGGCAAGAGCGGGGCGAAAGCTTCAAATCTTACTATGGGCGTTGGATGGCTACATAGGTCAGGCTTCAGACTTGCTTAACTCTACTGGAGATAATAACCAAGCTTCTAATGGTGCACTACCATCATACAGAAACAAGTTGGGTCAGACATCTTTTCGAGCTATCAAGAAGGGTTGGAGAAGGTGGATAGGATGGAGAACTTTGAATCTATGGACACATCTAGGGGGGCACTAGCACCGAAAGATGATTATGTAATAAATTAGCTTCTAGCTACTTTGCCCACGAGGCTTTCGAATTATTAAATAAATTGAACTTTGTGTACTTGCTTGATATTCTATCGATCACATCACGCATTCTCATAAACATATACATAATGATTTGACTCATGTGTGACATCATGTCATGAATTAATTTGGGTATAAATGGATTCCCCACAATTACTATAAGTTCAAATGATTTGACTCTTGAGGGAAAGTGAGAGAGAAACACATGTACTTAGACAACACGTGATAGTATTTTCCTCATCCTATAAAGATGTAAGATTGATAAGTATATAATTACACTTATGATCATGATATTTTCAATCATAAAATGATATGGTTTTGAGTCATTTGATACTTCATATAAAAGATTTCACGTGGTATGTAGTTGTTTTTTTGTGAAAATGCAGAAACTAGGTAAATCTTGGGAGTGAAATGATCAAAGATGGAATTCTATGTAAAGAGAGTGAAAAAGGTGCAAAAAGATGTGTGGAATACAAGGAAATGGCAAAGGATCGAAGTTGTCAAAGATTGGCAAAGTTGCAAAGAAGAAACATGAAGAAAAACACATTTCACAATCGTAACACCCAATCGTGATCGCGACTTGTCATTCTTCACAAGTAGAAAGTTTCCAACTAATGATCACGATCACGACACATATATTGTGCTCGTGACTTGTGATGGTTATTGGTCAACTCTTCTCAACTACCAATCGCCGGATAAGAACGATCAACCGCTATCAACTGTTAGATGAAAAGACACCTTTTGGAAGTAATCGAATCATGAAAAGGTGCCTTTCCATAGGATGAAACTTTGCATCCAATCATATTAAAGTGATGCAACCCTTCGCTAATGGACATGACTCTTCGTTTGGATAGACGCAACCCTTCGTACTCTATAAATAGGGTTCATATCCAACCAATTCCATGACATGCATGGGGGGAAATGTATATTAGTGTGCATGTATGATAGAAAGTGAAAATGGTATAGATTTCGCTAGTTCAAAGTGTTAGTGAGAAAAATGTTTAAGTGATTCGATTCCTGTTTTGATCACTAGATTTCTCCACAAATTCGAGCGATTGTTGTATGAGTGTAATTGCAAAGCATTTATCAATAAAAGTTTTCGTTCTTCAACATTCATTTGTTCGATATTCACAAAGAATAGCATCCTAGTGAGGTTCTGTACTAGTCGAGACCGAATTCAAAGTAGACGCAGGAATTGCAGGAATTGACGACTCCCATTAAAGAGTGGTTACGGTTTGATCAACTTTATCTTTCACTTGCATACCTTACAACTTTACTTTGTTTTCTACATATACTTTTTACTTTGAAGATTATGATATGTCTATGTGTCATAACGAGTATTTCGTCTTGCGTCATTTATATTAATGAAGCTATATGCTTTCGAGTTAACTTTAAGAGTTATTTCGGGGTTAACCAAATTGTGCATAGTCACTGAATCTGTGATTAACGCTATTTAGTGAGCCAATATTTTTGGAATGGTAACTTGCTAAATATGGCTATGTGAGAGTGGCCCGTACTAAGCATAGTATTATTGTTATCCAGGTTCCTATAAGCGTCATTATTCGTTTACACTAAATCTAGAAAAGTCATTTCATGTGTTGCTCTGCGGTGAATTATTGAATATTTGGGCGTCTATAACCGTGTTTGTTGAAGTTATCTAGTGTATGAAATCTTCTTGATGATTTTGCATGTTTTTCTCTATTATACTTGTTCTTAGGGAATATCTATATATTTTACATCTTTTCTAATCTGTTCATGCATCTGTCTATTCATCAATCTACCATCCAAACCCTCCAATACAAATTACCTTATTTCGTTTGTTCCGTAACTCTAGTTGGTCCTTAAAACCAAATTCCTTCCCTGTGAGATTGATATCTTTTAAAAATACATCATAATTGTATACTCGCAATGTTCATCATTTTTCTATTTGATAAGCAGTACTGACAACACCTGTTCATATTTAGAACTTTTATCTTGTCAGTAGAAAATTGGAGAACAAGGTTTTTGGCATCGTTACCGAATATAAGCTTATCGGAATGAGTATAGTCAAAATCTTACGAACAAAGATCGACATAAAGATCTCCAAGCATGAAATGTCCACTGATTATTGAATCAGTCAAGCAAAGGTCAAAATGATTGAAGCCAGAATGAGGCTAAAATGTCAATTAGGGTCAAACAACCAACGTAACATCAAAGAACACAAAGAAGGGGTCAGACCATTGTGCACGTCAACAACTCCATCACATGGCCTACCAACACTTATGGGCCGATCACTACATTATGGAGGGAACATCGTTGAATAAAAAAAATTATTCATCCTCGACGAATCAAGCTATCAGATCTGATCTCCAACATATCACCTATCATTGGAGAACAATTGAACTCAAAAGGAAACGATGATGATCAAGACTCATCATCACATATACTTCAAGCTTGCAAAGCAATATGAGCACCAATCGTTTAGAAACGTTGAATGAGACAACAATTATAGTCATAGATGGCGGCCAATCTATTAGTCAAGTCAACCAAGACTGGCACAATTGCTATCACGCATAGGTGAAAGAAATAAATCAATAAAAAGCAATACCAATAAAAAATAAATTTGTAATTAGCCTGTTAATTAGCACTCTGTTAGTTGAGCAAAAATTAGGGCCTCTTTTCAAAATAGAAAAAGAATAGTCCGCTGAGTTGAAAACCCGAAAAGGGCGGCTTAGGAAAAACTTAGGACGTCGAGAGAACCACATTGGTTAGAAAACCTGAAAAGGCTAATTGATGGTAGGAGTTTAATCATTTGAAACATTTATACCCATGTTATGTTCATCAATAAATTGTCATTATTGCTGAATCTTTATGCATATGCTTATCTTTATTGCTTCCATGCCAATGGTAGAATATCACAAGTAAACATCCAAAAAATGGAAAAATAAAGAAAACATAATAAAAGAAAAAAGAAAAAAATTAGAACCAAAGAAATCCATCAACTCATCCTTGGAATAGCATAGATCATCATTTATCTCCTCAAGAACTTAGGACGAATATCTTCTAATCATCATAACACATCAGGTAAAAGGCTTCCAAACCATAAAAGTGAGTATCGTCAACACATTACGGGATCAACGACTCATCCAGATCCTCTTCAAACCAAATCCAAGATTTGAAATTGAATCTGATTCAACAAACCCATGGTCGTCACTCTAAAGGAGTTATCCATGGAATCTCTAACAAGACAAATCCTAGGGGCAACCGTGCACCATTACAAGAGAAGGCTCTTCTATGAATGAAGCCCACAATACATGCAATAAACGAACATACATTATGTGATAAATATTGTTCATGCATAAAGTCATGCATACATTACATTCGTATCATGTCATTTAAAGGTTAAGGCGATGCCAAACTGGGGCAATACCATCTCGGTAAACAAGAAACTCCACCTCCACTTGAGGAACTTGCAAACACCAAAAATGACGATGGCTCACTCAGGCCTAAAGTCAATTCAAGCCTACTTAGGCATTTTTCAAGCAACATTGCAACATTACAAAAGCTTCCTAAAATAACGGAGCGGTTTTCGGGACATCCCCGAATTTTCATTAAACTCATTTCTTCATCAAGTATTAATTTTTTATTGAAGGGGTAAAAATTTTTTCTTCGCATAAATTCAATTAAATAATTAAAACATGCATCATAAAATGTATTAACATTATACTTTTTCCTGATTTATCACAGGAAGCAAGTCAACATCCTACCTAGGAAATTCAAAATACAACCGAAGAAGTAAACGATTTTTTTGATGATTGAAGAATGAAACAATCTCATCTACCAACCCAAGAAAGAAACGGTTGGATATCCCTCCACCAAGGGTTGCCTTTGAAATAGTTTCAAGCACCTTACTCCGGCAATTCCAACGATCAAAGCCAATCGAAGGTCAACTAACAAGGGGCACACAATGACCACAACTGAAGAAAGAAACGGTTGCCGACTATTAAAGGGACGCCGCAGAAAGAAACAATCGACCCACCCTCAAGGGGCATTAAGCACCAAGGGATTACGAAGAAAGAAACGAACAATCTTGCGAGGACACGGCGTTAGAAAGGAAGGCCCATGTCATCACCGATAGAGGATAAAGAAGTCACCAACCGCACCGATCAGGTATATTCTCAATCCCTCCGCTCCATTTCATGTGATCATACTGGTTACACACCAGTAGTGATCACACAAGGGGCAGTTGTAAGCACGGGATTTTGTATCAGCTCGCACGTTCAATGATGATGGCTTTTCGAGGATTTTATCCTTGAATCACATAATTTTTTATTATACGATGATCTTCAAATGGGAGCTCTCCTCATAAAAAAATGAATATTTTGGGTTCTAAATAAATATTTAGGATCGTAAAAAGATATTTAAAAGCTTTATGTAAAAACTTAAAGGCTTAAAATATTTTTAAGGGATATAAATAAATATTTAAGGGTCCAAAAGAATTTATTAAATTATT
>CATIWQ010550562.1:0-14400 GCA_949673415.1 Euphorbia schlechtendalii | reverse complement strand
TTTATTACTTCGCAATACGTGAATCATGCATTTAACTCCAAAAATGAACTAAGTGCGAATATGCATAATTAAAAGAAAACGGTTTTCTGTAGATGTAATTTAACGTGATCACTTAAGAAATAAGCAACTTATCCCGGACCCGAATCTCTATGTCTTAGTGGGCCGTCCCTCGGACGTTAAGCCTCACAAGACTCTAATTCCTGGAAAGAGCTAATCCAGGTGGCGATTCCACACTGAGAGACGGTGGATTTGGGTTCGAACCGATCTTAAATGTTTTTCACCTTTTTTCTCTTTCAAACCTCTTTCCTAGGTCCCAGACCCAGTGCTTTTTCTTCTTTTTTTACAAACACCCCGGTGGACCGCGCCTATGAAATCGCGCGCTCTCAGCCCACCGCTCTATGTCGCTCGCTCACAGAAGGCATTAACTATGATGAGACCTTTTCACCGGTGGCCATGCTGAAGTCTATTAGGACACTCCTTGCCATCGCCGCTCATTATGATTATGAGATTTGGCAAATGGATATGAAGATAACATTCCTTAACGGGAATTTGAACAGGGATGTGTTTATGGCACAACCCGAGTGTTTTACATCCAAGGATGGCTAAAAGGTATGCAAGTTGCAGAAGTCCATTTATGGACTTAAGCAAGCATCGAGGAGTTAGAATATTATGTTTGATGAGACAATCCAAGAAATTGGTTTTGTGTTAAACGCTAATGAGCCCTGTGTATATAAGAAGGCTAGTGGGAGTTTGATCGTTTTCCTTGTATTATATATCGATGACATATTACTAACAGGAAATGATATTCCTTTTCTTCAAATAGCTAAGTCATGGTTGTCAAAGAAGTTCTCCATGAAAGACCTTGGAGAAGCAGCTTTTATACTCGGTATAAAAATCTACAGAGATAGATCCAAAAGGTTGCTAGGTCTTCCACAAAGTACGTACATAGACAAGGTTTTGGCTAGATTTAACCTTGAGCAATCAAGAAAGGGTTACCTCTCAATGTCTCATGGGATTAATCTTTCTAAATCTGAGTGTCTGAGAATACGAGAGGAGAGACTGCGCATGAATAAAATACCCTATGCATCAGCGATAGGTTCTATCATGTATGCTATGATATGCACTCGGCCTGACGTTTCACATGCATTGAGCGTCACGAGAAGATTTCAATCTGACCCAAGTGAGAAGCACTAGATGGTCATTAAAACTATCCTTAAGTACTTACGTAGGACCAAGGATATGTTTTTAGTATATGGAGAAGGTGATCTCACTTTGAAAGAATACACCGATGAGAGTTTTCATTTTGAAAGGGATGATTATAAGTTTCAGTCAAGTTATATTTTAATGTTAAAAAGAGGGGCAGTTGTTTGGAAATGTTTTAAATAGGATACGACTACCGATTCAACAACAAAATCTAAGTATTTAGCTACTGAAGCAGCTAAGTAAGCAGTCTAGCTTAAGGGATTTATTAGTGATCTTGGTGTGTATCCAACATTGTGAATCCAATAACGGTCTATTATGATAACACTAGGGCTATTTCTCAGGCAAGGGAACCGCGGTCTCGTCATAGAAACAAACATATACTTAGAAAGTACTATCTTGTTCAAGAGATGGTAGCAAGGAAAGATATAAATTTAGAATACATCCCGATGGATCAGAATCTAGTGGATGAGCTAACTAAACCATTGACTCAAGTTAAACATGACCATCATGTTAACGAGTATGGCATGAAGCACATGGGTAATTGGCTCTAGTGCAAGAGGGAGATTGTTAGACATGATGCATGCCTTAGAGGTAATTGGGGCGATATATCTTTATTATCTATAATATACAAACAGTTTCGAATTATTATTAATAATAATTAAGGCATCTTTGTTACTTATCGGTGCTTTCAATTTATTTATTTATCTCACTAGTATCATATATGTATAGTATTAAATATGTATATGCACATTGATGAGACAAAGTCCATGACTACTTCATAGAGTAAAAGTGCGAGGACATAGTGGAAGCTATGTGGTGTGAGACTTGCACATACGTGCTACTATGAATAATCTAAATATCTAGTAATAGTTTCATTGAGACTGGACATCAATGGAGCAGACAGACTAGTATGTGTAGGCTTACTCCTTCGATTAGATCCAAGCAGCTGATCTCACGAGCTGAAGGTGGTACCTTTAGTTAACACATGAATGTATTCAGGTAATACATTGGAGACCGCTATAAGACAAACACTCGGAAATAACTATATTCATGCGTTGGTGTCATGTCTTATTGTAGTAGCAGTACAAGTATCCTCAAACCTGAGATACTGCTTACCTTGTGTAGGAGTTGCTATACTTTGGGTCATACTTATTCATACCCTGGCGATCTGGATGATATTGGTGATAACAAGTATAGTGATGATCACATGTTGGTAAGCCGAGTAGTCAAGATGGGATCCATCGCTTATGATATAGTGATATAATGGGAGATGTACCTTAGGGCCCCTTGTTGAAGTGACACATTGACAAACCTCTGATCAGAGTATAAGATTGATAGAATGGGTTTCTAGTCAATTTTGATACATAATGGCTGAGTGGTGTTCTTCATGAACAAGTCTAATTCTAGGATAGCTATAACTATTACATAAGCTGATAGTTAATTTGAGCTCAATAAACTAGATTGTACTTAACTTGATGGAAGGAGTGTATTGTATTGGTTACTATTGCAAAACCGGATCAAGTCGCAAGCACGTAACGTTCTAATTATTGGGGGATCATACGCCTTTGCTAGAAAGTCCATTTGATCGTCTAGAGCTATCAGGTTCCATATCCGTCTGGAACACTCAGCCTAATTGTTCCTAGATGGGAAGCCAAGTTTCGATTAATCTCTAGTGGCTCAATACTTTGGGATCCTATGAGGTCACACAAATTGGATCATTATCGGACTAAGTAAAGAACCTATAGACTGGGTCTATGCCGAGAATATCTGGTTGTCAAATTCATTACAAGAATTATTAATTGGTTAGACCAAATTTATAATTAAAAGGAATAAAGAGAAAATAGGGAAAAATTGTACAGAGCGAAGCAAAAGAATTTTTCCAATTACGAGGAGTGGGGCTTGCGTGGCTGCCCCGCGAGCTGAAAAAGCTAATAGCCCGCTAGCGCATTGGCACAAGCAAGTTGAAAGCATGGGCTTATGACAGCAAGGCAAGCTCGCAAGGGCTTGCCTTGCATGGGCTAGCGAGTTAGCCTGCGGGTCTTTGTGACCATCATGGCTAACCCGTTAAGGTGGGATGGGAATATTCCTATCCCACCTAGTGTTTTAGGGGGAGTCTAACACTCCCCCGTTTTCCCTATATATAGCCTTCAAGCTCCTCATTATTCTACACCTCAGCTCAGCTTTTCTATCTAAGTTCACATCTCTCTCTTCGTTCGTTGTGCGAGATCCTCCACGAGTTTCTCTAAACAAACGAAGAATTCTTTTGATGGCTCTTTCTAAAGTGAGCCTTCTTGGTTTATTTTTGGGTTGGCCTTCGAGTGATCTAGCAGCTGCTGTTTACTAACGGGTTCTTCCTCAACAAGGTTTTGGTCGGTGAAGTTCTATGAGGATCAATCGTAGAGGCTATCCTATTTGGAAGCTCATGCTAACGAAGTTTAGCCGAGCTCTAAGGGAAGACACGCTACCAAAGAAAGAGAAAGAACACATCAACTTGTAATGTTCTAAACTTACATGCTAGGTTTCTTTTATAAGCTTTACAAACCTAAAAGCATCTATGAAACGTTTTAACTTTGATTATATCAATCATGACATGCTTAGGAGATCCTTAGGTCAATTTTAAGTTTTAAAATTCCACCTTGCAATTCTTGCATGTTCAATTACTGTCTTGATTAACCAACACATCGATCATTAGTCCTAATCATCATTCTTTTGGTCAAAGTAATTTTAAAATACTAGGTATTTTGAAATCGTGAATTTATGAATGGTGATGGTAATGTCAGCTGTTGATGTCACTTGGATGTTCCTAAATTAGCATAGTGTGGGTTTCATCATACTCACATGCACATAGGGTGTTTGTTGAAATCCACATGAATAATGAATTGAAACAAATGCCTTATACAACTCTTATACCAAGTATAAGACCTTCTTGCCATGAGTTTTATGTGAAATTATAAAAGCTCTTATACAAAGTATAATGCCTTCATGAAAGTGCAATAAAAGAACTTGTATAAAGGCTCTTAAACTGTATAAGAGTGTTAAATAGTTTCTTTCCAAAAAATTCAAATTTTATGTCATTTTAAAGATAAAAATAAGATGAATATTCAAAAGGAACGTGTTGAAAAAATTAACAGTTATGAGATACGATGGTTTTAAATTGTGAAATTTAAAATAAATAGGATAGAAAGTTATTTCAATGAGGTGTGCCAAAACAAAAAGTTGTATGTTAAATGAAAACAAACTTAAAAGAATCCAAAAACATAATAAATTTCTATTTTATTATTTAACAAAAAGGAATTTTACTTTTAGTTCCTTTTAATTAATTTAATTCAGTTGAATTTATTTAATTCAACTATGTATAATTATTAATTTACATTGAAAAATAAATTTATTTCAATTCAATTTAATTCAGTTTGACTTACACAAATTGAAATTCACGAGAACAATGTCTTTGTGCTGTTGCATAATGGGATTAAAAAAGAATATAGGAAATGTCGAAGAATGTGAAAAGAAGAATAAGATACAAATAAAACAAGATCAAAGATTAAGATTTCCGAAATCAACTAACCTGCATTTACAAACAATTAAATATGCAACATTGGAAACTATGCATATAAAGTCAAATTAGAAGAACAATAGCCCTTTTATTTGGTAAAATATTTTACTAATCATCTCTTAAAGTCTGTCTATCTGTCTCTCTTTCAATTTAATTTTCTTCTGTAGGTCTGAATTATTTTACTCATAAAAATACAGATCAGATTCATAATAAATTTTAAATTTATATGGCAACTGAATTCTAAATATCATTTATGAGATGGTCCTGCACTGGTCAATTAATTGCTCTATTTTGAAAGTTACAAACTTTCCTTGTGAATCACAATTTATATTAATACCTTCCAATTCTCTCTCTAAAACCCCAATTAACCTTCAGAAATGCCTCAGTTTTTGCAAAAATTAAGCGAAGGTTAAAACTTTATTGGCTTGGATGCAGACAAGGCCTGATTTGAAGCAAAAAAGTTTCAGTCTTGGTGAGTTTTTCCTCTGAATTTAGCAAGAAAATGAAGTGGGTTGTTAAGGGAAGTAGCCATTTTGCACCATTACAGCAACCTTATCTTGTTCCTTCTCCAAAACCAAATCTTGATTCCTCTAATGGTGTTTTTGAGTTCAATGATAAGATTAGCCCGAGTGTTTTGCTTATTATTATAATTCTTGCAATCATTTTCTTTGTTTCTGGGTTGCTTCATCTCTTAGTTAGATTTCTCTTAAGACCAGGAAATAGGGAGCCAAATGATTTGGACAATGTGACTGCTCTTCAAGGGCAGTTACAGCAACTGTTTCATCTTCATGATTCTGGTGTAGATCAGTCACTTATTGATACTCTGCCCGTTTTCAATTACAAAGCTATTATTGGATTGAAAAACCCTTTTGATTGTGCTGTTTGTTTGTGTGAATTTGAGCCTGATGATAAGCTCAGATTGTTGCCAAAATGTAACCATGCCTTTCATATGGAGTGTATTGACACTTGGCTTTTGTCTCATTCTACCTGCCCTCTTTGTAGAGGCAATTTGCTTCTTGAATTTCCCCCAAATAATGGCATCTCTCCTATTGTTCTTGTTCTTGAATTTGGTAGTGAAAGTTCAAGAGAGATTGAGCATAATGCTCATAGTGTAATTGGTAGAAGTAGAACAAATTCAGTAGTTCCCCGTCTGGGTATTGAAGGGGGTGGTGATTTGGGATCCTCAAGATTTGAAATTTCGCAAAAATCGTGTGAAATTTCGACAAAGGTTGAATCTTTGAGAGGGGTTGACAAAGGGGAGAAAGTAGTTTGTGTTAAGCTAGGGAAGTATAGAAATGTTGATATAGGTGAAGGGAGTAGTAATTGTGACAGTAATATTGATGATGGAAGAAGATGTTTTTCAATGGGATCTTTTGAGTATGTAATGGATGAGAATTCTTCGTTGCGAGTTGCTATAAGAACTCCATTGAAGAAACAAGCAAGCAAAAAACCGACTTTGCCCTTGACTCCTGGCCATAGGCAAGCAATGTCGGAGTGTGATTGCGAATCTAGAAGAGGATTCAATGTCTTTGATGTTGTTTCTACTAGCAATGCGAATGCGAATGCTGATGGCAATGTGATGCATGTAAGCGAAAGGGATAGCTTTTCGATATCGAAGATTTGGCTAAGAGGGCAAAAGGGGAAGAAAGAAGCAGAAGATTTTTCAAGGAGGGCATTTTCCTTTCGGTTTCCAAGGAACCAAAACTTTGCTTCTGCTCATGCTCTTGATGATGTTTTGAAGACAAAGAATGGAGAATTTGAAGGAAGAAGGACGAATTCAGAGATCGGATTAGGGAGATGGGAAAATCAAAATAGTATTGATGAAGAGAATCAAAGGTGTAATGGAAAAACACCATCTTTTGCAAGAAGAACATTGCAATGGCTTGTAGGGAGACAAAACAAGGTTGTTCATTCATCATTCACACCCACTTATGTTTAGGTTCTTAATTTGTTGGATTATTTCTATTTTTGGATAACTATTTTTATGTTGTATTCTATGATTATGCAAGGCAGAATTGGTTGAATTTGTGTAGTTGAATTTGAAGTGTAAAGGAAAGAAGTGTTTTAAGAGCACAGAATTTACGCATTTACCTTTTCACTTTTATATAGATATATGTTGCCCTTTTGTCCCAATCCATCTTAAAATGTTTTGAGAGTTTTAATACTCTTCCTAATTCCTATAATTTTCCTTTTCTTTTTAGTATATTCAAACAACTTTAACAATATCCTTGCCATTGGCAAGACTTCTCCACTACCCGGATAAAATTTTACTAAGAACATGTATCACCTTATCTTTTTTTTTGTGGCGACGGAGGCATATTACAGTATTTTCTAAGAAATTTAGGAGCCGGAACTGGCGCGAGCCATCCCCTGATTTTATCCATCATCCTTCAACAATGAAAACCGGAACAAAAGTGCAAAAAATTTTCAATTGGAAACCAAAAAATCATCACCATTAAATTTTTATGTAGTTTCAACCATTGTCTTACTAGCCTTCATGTTAACTGGAAAATGCTACTGACATGCTAAATTATTAATTTTTTACACTTACACTTGAACAAAGAAAAATTAACAGTTTATTTTCTTCAAATTCATGAGTAATGAAAACAATTATTTTGTGGCAGATGTCTTAGCCTAGTTGATTAAATTATGAAAATGTAATTCTAGAGGTTAAAGGTTCGAGTCTGCATTCGGCTGGGGTGGGATGAGATTTTACTTTGTTATTATTGTAAGCTCAGTGAAATAAATATTCATTTCGAAAATTATCGATTATTTTATATATAATTTTCATGAAAATGATTTAGTGGATCTTAGTTATAAGAAGTGAAATTATATCTAGATCCTAAGTTTGTGTGAAACTAGGCACGGGCTTAGTCTATGCCTCTATTTATGTGATGGGTTTGGATAAATTAATTAAAAAATAAGTTCAGTTAAATTCCGAAGTGATCGTGTGAGATAGAAGATGAATTTAGTTTTAAGATTAAAATCCAAACCCGGCCCAGTTCGAAGTAATAACAAATATTTAAAAATATTTTTATTTTATATAATCCTAGTAAAAAATTTAACGTGATTGAAATATTAATTTTTTTGAAAATTTTTTACATCTAAATTCAATTTATGCCTCATACTATAAATGCATTTATAATTATTTTATAAGATCGTTATAGGCCGACTCCTTTTTGTTAGAATTTAATTAATTGTCTTTTACAAAGTCAAATTTACTTTTAGTGGGTTTTATTTTATCTGATCATGTTAACCAATATTTTAGCAAGTTAACTGCTAGTTGAAGTCTTTTATAATAATTTAGTGGAGTATGTGGTAAATCAATTATTCCAAAGTGATTAAAATACATGTAATATAATATCCACAAAGTATTGAATCAAAATAGTAAGTATCTGGTAGGAATGCGGCTGAAATCTTATATTTCATTGGAAGTTTGTTCAATCCATCAATATATAATATGGTAGGAACGTGGTAAGAACCTAGTAAGTAACACAAATACATGACAAAGCTTATCTCTATAGCATGTGTACATATCAAGAAGGATTTTTACTAAATTCACGGACATACAAGGATCCTACCAGAAACCTCCTAGATATTATATACTTAAAAAAAAATTTGTTCAATATCTGGTAGGAATGTGCCAAGAACATGGGAAAAAAACCTTTTATTTCATTGGGAGATTTTCAATCCATCAATATCTGGTTAGAAAGTAACGCAAATATATGTCAAATCTTATCTCAACACCAATCAAACTGTTCATCAAACACGTTATGTGCAAACTCTTAAAGTAGATAATTTTTCAAATCAAATGTTTCTAGCATATTCGTAATCAAATCCAAACAAAATATATCAAAAGGAGAAATAAGAAATCCTTCTTTTCTTTCACACTCAAGAAAACCATTGGATCCAAATCGATTGCAAAAAACAAAACAAAAGCATATTGCAATATCAAAACTAAAAACACCGAAAACTGATTGTAAATCGAAAATAACTTGAATTTTGCAGAGACAAACCACAAGATCAGAAGCAAGCCAACAAACTGAAGATTCAAACCTAGAGAAGAGAATTGTTGCAGGGAGAACTGACACATAGTGAATTGATGCAAAAAATAGAGAATCGATAGGGAGAAAGCGCACATTGTTGAGAAAAACCTGGAGTTTATATACAAGGTATTGAGGGAAAATCAAAACTTACCAAAAGTTATACAATGCAAAGAATTAGTTAGGAGATAAAACAATAAATATTTTACCAAAACAAGACATTTATAACAATTTTCCATGAGTAGGGGTATGATAAAATCATCAGTTTTCCTTCATCTTTATCTCTGTAATTATACTTTTACGTTATTGGTGGTATCACGAACCAGAGAAAGTGCAAAATTGTAGCTTGTGGTTGACATCAAAATGTCGTCAAAATATTTCATTCAACCTGTTGTCTCACGCTTTGAGGGTTATTACGACTATTGGAGCATGTTGATGGAGAATTTATTAAGATCCAAAGATATTTGGCAAGTTGTCACTGATGTTATAAAACAACCAGCAGATGGAGTTGTTTTATCAGAAACAAAAAAAGGCGGAGTTAGAAATCTTGAAGATGTAGGATTTGAAGGCAAAAAATTAATTGTTTGAAGCTATCGACAGATGTATTTAAGGGACAATTATTTGCATAGAAACCTCCATGACTCATTTGGTTAGCGGAATGGCTACGGAATAGGAGAAAAAACAAATGAAAAAAGGTTAAATTTGGTAGAGATGCGATCTAGAATCCTGTATCGGAAGGAATAGTTATTCCTAACTATTATAGGAATCATGGAATAGCTATTCCTCTTTGAAATGAAAGAATAGCTATTCCACGAGTAATATAATAACTAGAAATGACTATTCTCTCTGATGCCGGATTCTAGACCAAATTTGATCATTTTTCATTTTTTATTTCTCTTATTCCGCGAAATAGCCATTCCACTAACCAAACGAGTCCCCAAAGATATATATGGGATTCCATGAAAGGAAAATTTCAAAACTCAACTAGGGCTAGAAGGCAATAGCTTCAAGCACTTCGATCGGAGTTCGAAACACTTTGAATTTAGGATGATGAGAAACTGAATGATTTTTCTCAAGAATAATGGCAAATACTAATAAGTTGCGAATTCTTGGAGAAAAAAAAATTGAAGATTTTAAAGTGATTGAGAGGATACTTGGCTCAATGATGCTATTTCAACTATGTGCTATGGAAGAAGCTAACACGGACGAGCTTGAGGATCAAAATACAGGTAGAAGACGCCGAAGCAAATCAGATAAATCTAAGATGTCATTAGTTTGGCCATTATCATTCCGAGTGCTTTACGAAGATGCCCTATGAAAAATATAAAGGAGAGAAATCAAACTTTGTTGAAAATCAAGAAGGAGAAACTTTTTTGATAACTATTCATGCAGATGAAGAACCTCAATTGGACTTTTTGTATATAGATGCTGGTTGTAGCAATCATATGTGCAGAAGTAAGTCGTCTTTTTCTTGCATAAATGAGAATCTTCATTGTACTGTAAGCTTTGGTGATAATTCTACGGTAAATGTGATGAGAAAGGGAAATGTTAAGATAAAAAACCAAGAACGGTTTTATAGAAACATTTTAAAATGTTCTTTAAGTTCCTAATTTGCAAAGTAATGTATTGAGTGTTGACAATTGCAATAAAAAAGGCACTAGTACAAAAATAGCCTACTGCATCGTATATATGCAATAGACCAGAGGGAATTTCCATCGGTTTTCAAATATTAAATATGCGCTATTTGCATCGGTTTTCCAATAAAACCAATGCATTTTCTCTACATATATTTGCAACGGTTTTCTGTAAGTATACGCTGCAAATACCACTGTAAAATTGTTTAAAAATAATTTGGATTGAAGAGAGCCGTCATACTGGTTTAACTATTTAATATTCAATTCATTTCCAATCTATATCAACAATCAATAATATCGATCCAACACATGTCTAACAATGTCTAACAAATTTCAATAACAAACATCATCACAAACTACAACACATTTAAATCAATCAAGAACTTGTTGTTTAAAACATAACTCTTGTAACAACTTAAACCTCCAAAACCTAAAATCTATTACCCTCTGATTAATGACATAAATAACAACTTAAACATTCAAAAACCACCAAAAAGAAAAGAATATGCTTGATCTTCAACTCAGAAATTTCATTTTAACTTTGACACGAAACTGAAATTATTATTGTAAAACCTATAACAAGTTAATGATGCTTGCTTTTACCTTGCAGATTAGTGCAGCACTAGAACTAAAATGAATATAGTTTAACTCTAAGTCAAGCTTCATATCTTGAAGGTACAAATAATAACTCACGTATTAAAAAATTCAATTTTAAAACAGGATATTCTATTTGGAGCTTAAAATTGATTAATGCTTACACTTATTCCATTTGTAGCAATGATGATGGCATTTTGCCTTGAATTCCGTCTCTTGGCCATCAATCCAAGTATCTTCAGGATCCTCTGCCTAGACATGTAATCAAATTAACTATGATATTTACCAGAGTTCCCTATATCATCGAGTCAAAATACGTAGCAATCATTATCTTTTTATACCAAAGAACCAATTAAAGCATGTATGAAGAACAACAGGTACTTAGCATATACTGAAGTTTTCGAACTTCATATTTTTCATCTGCAGTAATATATAATCAAAATACATAGGAAGCTGATTGAGAAATGGAGAATTGAGCTAGTGTGTGTATCATAGAGAACAATTTACAATATTGTGTACTAGAATGAAATTCTTTTAATCCATAATAAAGAACATGATAAATCAACAAGAAGATACGAAGATAGAGCAAAACTCGCAGAGAAGGATGAGACTTAGATTAACAGAATTCAATTCAAATGTAGCATATATCATTCCCCCAAATTATGGAACCACATAATGCTAGCTGACAAGAATTACATGCCAATAATGCAAATTTATATATAAACGTAACTTTACACTCTTCTTCTCCATGTTAATGATAATTTCATATCAATTTGTATAAAACATCAAAACCACTTCATACTAAGATCAAACAATCCACGTGACAAGACAAGCATAACACAATTATCATGTTTATTCCATCCATGTGCAGCAAAGAAGGAAAAAGAATAAAAATAATGGCAATCTAGTGAAGACGACAACAACATCATATACAAGCAAGGACATTTATTTCTCTGAATTTGAAATTCTGCCTCAGAATAACACCACCCATGTGCAACAACTTAATATATTACAGTTCTATTGTAAGTCAACTAGAAAGCTATTTATACAAAATCCAATAATCAATTTCAAATCTAGATAGGATTTCAGCTTCAATGATCAAGGCATAGACAGTAAGCTCAACATACCATACTTAATCCCCACTGATCCAAATTCAAATGATATAAACCAAGCATTTATCAGCATGTAATGATTTTCTCTCTGTAAACTGTGAAATTTTTGAATTTCATAATGGTTCAAATCAAAGTCAAAGAAATCACAAACAAAAACATAAAATAGATTTTTGGCAAATCAAAGATCAAAGGAAAACAGAGATAAACGAATAATGCCAAATAATCAGAATCAAATTAGGGATTGATTACGAATGTACCTAGAGATTTGGGCAGCAGAGTTTCTTTTCATCATTAGTTAGACACTCTCAGAAATACAAAAATATTGAAACAATCCCACCCATAATCATTAACAGATATGCAAAAATATTAGCAACACCGTTGAAATGGTTTTTGATAGTTTGATTAGATAATAAAATAAAGCTTACAGCTCACAAGTTTTCTCAATACTGAAGCTTCAATGGCCTAACAGAATAAAAAAGCTCTCTTCATATCATTTATATCACAAATTCACAAAATCACAACATTTTTCACATACCTAATTCAAAAATAAACGAACTAGAGGTTTGGCAAAGGAAGGAGAATCCTTAAACGTAAACATAAGAACCACAACTAATACATTTTCTCTAATTGAATTTCGTCCAGAAAAAACAAAGTAGAATCCAAATAATATCAGAGAAAATCTAACAAAAATAGATAGGAGGGAGAAATCAAGAACCTGAACTTCAAAATGAGAGAGAAGGCAACGATGAGAGCTTTTCTACCATACTTAGAATGCAGGTGAGGCGGTGTTATGCAGTGGTGGCGAATACTATGGACGAAATCAAAAGGAAAATACGAAAATGGTGAATATGGTAGATAGACGGAGGCGACCAAACGACGGTTGAAGGAATGTCCAACAGGAGGAACGGCGACGAGAAGCGCCAGCAAAGGACGTCGCAGCGGAACTTTATGGCAAAGAAGCCGGGAGGGGAGAGATCGCGACTGTCGGCTTCCTAGGAATTTAAAATGAGTTTCATTCAAGGGTTTTCTTTATTCAAGGGTTTTCTTTGCTAAACTGCTACGCGACGCCCGTTTTTACTTCGCGTCGCCCATATTTTTTCAAATACTTTCCTTTTTTACCCCTGGGCCTAATTTCTCTATATAACCCCACTTCACTAACTTTTTTTCTATTTTAACATCCAAACTTCAAATTCATACCCTAAATTTTCTCTACAATTTCAAAAAACATTTCCGGCGACATGGACGGAGGACGGAAGAAATCAGAAGCATCGGCTCAGGTATTTTGTCGAAGTGCGTTTAAAATCGGGCGAGCTTTTTCCGGCCATGTTTCAGGCCGGAAAACTGCACTGGTTTCCGGCGCCGGAAACCGGTCGGCTTTGCAGTTTCCGGCGCCGGAAACTGCAAACTGGCCGAAAACGGTTGGTTTCCACCGGAAACGAACAGATCGGTTAGTTTCCGGTGGAAATCAACAGTTTCCGGCCAGTTTCCACCGGAAACGAAGCATCCCCGGCGTTTCCGGCGGAAAAAGTTGGCCGGAAAATAAATCCGGCCAACCATAATATTGGCCGAATTTATTTTCCGGTCATTTGCAAATGTTGCCGGAAATAATTTCCGGCCAACGGGTTGGTTGGCCGGAAATAATTTCCGGCCAGCGGGTTGGTCGGCCGAAAATTATTTCCCGCCGACGGGTTGGTCGGCCGGAAATTATTTCCGGCCGACGGACCGGTTTCCGACCACAGTTGCAAATGACCGGAATAATTTTCCGGCCAACTACAATGCTGGCCGGAATGATTTTCCGGCCAACTACATTATTGGCCGGAATTTTATTTCTGGCCTGGTGCATTGCTGGCCGGAATCAAATTATTCCGGCCAATAACGTTGTCGGTCGAAATTTAATTCCGGCCAACTATAAGCGGAATTTAAATAGGTTGGTCGGCTACATTAGTATGGTCAAAATTGTATGTCGGGATTAAATTGTTTGAACCGATAACCAGAATTTAAAATTTTTTATTCAAATACATGTTCGTAATGTCAGAAGTACATAAAATTTTATTTGGTATCATAATAAAAGTTGGTAAAAAAATAAATTTAGTCGATTAAATATTTTTTTACGGAATATTTAAATTTAGTCGATTAAATATTTTTTTACGGAATTTTTAATTTACTGAATTATTAATTTATTAAGTATTTATTTACGGAATATTTATTATATTGAATATTTCTTTAATAACATATTATTTTATTGAAGTTCGTTTTAATTG